>BMAO01031491.1:0-51648 GCA_019973975.1 Trichonephila clavata | reverse complement strand
AAAGCTACGGCTAACGACAGGCGTACAGTCTAGCCCGATGCCATGATGAATATCGTGGGCCTCGATCTGACTACGTCAGAAGGTGGCATTAGTAAAAATAACAAGGAAAGGAAGGATTTTCTCTCTGAATTGTTTAAATTTGTTTTTAATTTTAAGAAATACTTAAATAGCAGATAAATTTAAAATTTTAGGTTTTTTTTTCAGAATACACAAGCATTCTTCGTTTTCAATTTTATAAAAAGAATGTAGAACTATAATGTACATCCTTCAAAAGTTATCTAGTGAAAAAGGAAGAAAGCCAATCAGTTTTTATTCTTTTTGTGTTCATACTTTTGCTATTGAAAAGAATTGAATAATTCCATAACAAAATTTTCTTTGATGCTTTAAAGTTTGTACTTAACAGGAAAAAAAAGTGAAAAATAAAGCTTCATATGCATTTTCAAAAATTAGCTTCAAAAATTTCCCCTTCATTTTGTTACAAGTAATCGTGAATCGCAATACAATCAACATCATATGTACCAAATATTCACATGCACACAGAAATTTGTAAAATCAAGAAGCTCCAAACAGTGTTATGCATGACAAATATTTATATCTTATTTTCGAAACATGTAATTAAAAGATTTTAAAAGTACAAATTTTATGTTTTATTTAGAAATTAAAGATGCAAAATCTTACATAAAAGTTCTTAAAAATCAATGCTGAAGCACGCATAAAATACTTTGCAATAGTAAAATTCAAACATTTTAATTAATAAAACTGAACCGTAAAAAATATGTTATACAAAATTTATAAACACATTTCTGTTAAATTATATCTAGCAAAAAGTTTAAGTGAACATTTCGTATATAAATATAGATGCGATTTTTTTAAGATGAGCACTAAGAAATTTTTTCCCCTTAGAATACATACGAAAACTTAGGACTTCTCAGATTTTATAAATTTGGTTGTAATGGGCTTACAAAGGAAGGGCGGTCATCTATAAACTTTTTTAAGTACCACCAATTGTCTCACGGAAAATATTAGGGACCCTCTATAAAATCTGGTTTTAAGCCCCAAGCCGGATCTTACAAAGGATTACTTATTCGACATCAGTCAGTCTATATGGGGCCCCTTGAATCCTGGGCCTCCCTGTGATGCGGAGGTATACTTTAAGCCACTGAGTACTACTAACATTTTTTTAAAAAATATATATATAATATATTTTGACGGATTTAAGTATTAAATAAATGGAATTAACTGATTAAATTTGATGTTTTGTGAAAAGTAGTGAAAAATAAATTAGCAGCTCGCATCAATAGGATGACGTTTACTGTAACGACCATTAATTAAAAAAATTGAAGTTAATTTATTATTTTCAAGTCAAAATGTTAACATTCGTCAAAAACGTTTATATTCTGGATAATCTGTGCATGTTTTCACTAAATATTTCAACGTGGTTGACAATATCATATGGAATGCATACATTTATTCCTAATAATGTAAATGAAAATGACTTTCGTATTATATGCTGCATAAATTTGTAAGTCAGAAAATTTTAGTTTATTACAGTAAAGTATTTATACTATTTAAGGGATTTTCTCAAAATTTTCTTCCTTGAATTACTGATTTCAATACACATAACATATTCATTAAAGGTAATATTAGTACTATAAATGAATGGTTTGGAATCACAAACAACTGAAAATTTTAATTTGGATAGGCGACGCAGTACCTCGAATTTCTGAAATGCTAGTGACAAATATGTGACACGTATCTCGTTTCTCCCATCCATATTACGCCGTCTAAGGATTGCAAGGATCAATTTCGTTTAATATGAAGCATACTACGATATTCAAAACAAAGGGTCGTGAATGAAATCAAGATTCGAAACCATAGCGCATTTGGAAAGCCCATTTTTTTTTAGCCTGACCATAACTCAAATATAAATTCTAATGCAAGCAAATGAATATAAAAATTGCAATAAAACTTTCTAAACCTGATGAATTTTATTGAAACAGGTATGAAATGAAATAACTGGGGAGTTTGTGAAATTCATATATAGGATGAAATCATTTTAATACAATTTATGGTGTTTTCCAATCGAAAAAAACCTTTTTATAATACTGAATTATCTGATGCCTTAAATTCATTTCATTTTAATTTTTTTTAAAAAAACTTTCTTTTATATATTAGAAAATTACATTTAATGACAGATTCCAGTAATATCCTGAAATAATTTTTTTAAATAACACTGAGACTTCGACATTTATATAAGTGGCGTTCGAGATCTGATTCCAATACAAAGACAGAGACGGATTAAGTTAGTTGGAGGACCCTGGCGGTAAAAGGTTTGAGGCCCATGAATTCAAGAGTAATAAACTAAAATAGTGAAAAGGTTCGTTAAACTTAAAATCTCGTAATAAAATGTATAGCTATATTAAAACTCAATTGCTCAAGATAAACCTTAACTTTAAAAAAATTGGAAATTAAAACTTGGAATTTCGGATAATATGTCAACTGGCTACATGTGATGACCGTCGTCCTTATATAGGCCTAGTCGATTTGTGTAATTGTAAGTTATACACATTTATTTGTTTGGGGTTTGTACGAGTATTTGACAACGTATGCAACGCACTGTTTACTTTTATGCGTCATAGTTGGGGCCTACATTTGTGCAGAGGCTCAGGGTCTACTTTTGCGAAAGGGCCCAGGGCCCCAAGAAGTCTAAAGACATCCCTGCTTACTGTACTAAATATAAAGATGTATATTTGTGCTGTGTGTGAAGCCTTCTGTGCGTATAAATTGTACAAATCTTGTGGTAAGAATTGCTCAAGTTTAGGGCCCCTGGCGGCCATCCAGCCGCTTAATCCACCTCTGCACAAAGGCCTTAATTTATCAGACTCTAACTAGGTCTGGGCCTATAGTATTTGTATCTCGTGCAGAAAGATTACCAAAGAAATTCAAAATTGAAAGATTTGCTAGATTTCTAAGCAAAACGATGTTTGATATCAGTGGCGTAATGTACGCTTCCGCAACGTGTGTGTGTGGGGAGGGGAAAGCCCGGTGTGTTACGGTTTTGCAATTCTTTGTAAGATATGGCTTGGGGCCCAAAATCTGATTTTGCATGGAGGCCCTAATATTCTACGTAACGCCATTGTTAACTAGTAAATTTTTTTCATCAGATTATTTTCCAAAAACTCAATAAATGTTTTGTTTTTCAAAAAATTTAAAATTTTGCAATAAATTTCATTAAGTTCTTATGAATGTTTTTGTTTCATTGATTTTTATTAAATACATGAATATTTAGATCTATATAAATAAAATGTACTCTAATAAACTTAATTTTGGTGAAATATGTTTGTTTTTTTACTATATCCTTTAACACGAAAAAATATTTCATTTCCAAAATAATCAGTTTCGTGTTAAACAATTTTCACCGTATTCGGAAATATACGTATTTTTTAAAAAAAAAAAAAAAGATTAAAAAACAAAAATATTAACAGCTAAACTAGTTTCATGAAAAATTTTATATTATTGTATATGTTTGATTTTCCTGTGCAATTGTCTGTACTTCATAATATTTAGTATTTTGGATAGCTAACCCTTCTAGCAAAGTAGACATGTTTTTTAGAACTTATAAATAATATATTGTGCGTATCTCATTACTTGGTACCATCCGAAACATTTTTCAAATGATTTACTACTTGCTAGCGTTTCAAAATTTGAACTTACGTTAAATAATTAATTATATATTAATAAGAAAAGTTTTTCATAGGATTATAAAAAGATATTGATGTATTATATGAAATGCAATTTTGCTGTATTTTTACCACTTGTAAAAATGATCTAACTGTACTTAACAATTGTTAATATTCTTACACATGGAATTTTATTGCAAAGCTTTATAAAATATTTCGCTTATTCAATTTTAAGTGAACGCGGGAAAAAACATGAAAAATACTTTTTGAACTTTACGTAGAAATTTCTTCACTAAATTCCGACGTATTTCTTTATAATTGCATAGTTAATTTCGGCTTATATTTGATTCAAATTATTTTATGATAATCTATTTTTAATGCGTATTTACATTCTTATAAAAACTTTGCTTCGTTTATATATCTGATTTTCCCCTTATGATGTGTAGGAAATTTTTTATCTTTAATCATTTCAACTGCTTCACAGATAAATCAATTGAGGAAGCATTGTGTCAATGGAACAAACTGCTTCTTCAAAAAGTTTTGTAGGAAGACCACACCTCTAAGCCCCGATACTGTTGAACCACTTTGACCAGATGCCTCCAATAAATGTCAAAAGTAAATCATTCCCTTTTCCGAGAAGAAGGCAATCAGACTCTCTGTCTCCGCCTTTTCATCTTTAGAATCTCTCGCACCCCTAAATCAGGGATCGGCAGCACATAATTGCTCATTTCACAGCCAAATCTTGGAAAGCGGCTTACTTTAAGAGGTTTAGGCGATTTAAACATCCCTAATAGAATTATTAGCCATTATAACTCATTTGGAATTATCCAATTAATATTATACGCATATTGTTGCAATGAACATAAAATCATTTCGCTAAAATAATGTTTTTTTCCCCCTTCTTTCTTTTTAAACCTAGAAACAATTTATAAAGGTCTATATTTTGTTTTTATAAATGTTAAGCTTAGGGTACATAGTGATCTCAGTAAGGAAGTTTTTAATTTGTTTTTTTAGCCCAAATCTTATTAGGTATATTTATATGCTGACAATGTTTTAAATTGATCGATTAGGTCATGGAGCAACACAGGTTTCTTAATTTTACTAATTCCATGGTATTCAATTGTTATTTTATGCATTTTTTATACTAAGCAAATTTTTTAAACATTTCTTTATTTTATTGCTGATCAATAAACTGTGAATCCAATAGTTTGATATTAAAAAAAAAACCCGAAATTTCGGAGATATTTATCGGAAAAATTTTAATAAATAAGGTGTTGTTTGAATTCTTTTTTATAATCATCAGACAAATCTTTGAAAAACATGCCCAGCCTTTCCAAAATTTTTATTAAATCCCGTCAGAATTTATTAAAAAATGTACAACTCTTTCTAATATGAGATTGTTGTGATCGTTCCTGAGTTTCTCTCAATTTACTATCAAGCAAATTTTGTCTTGTTACACACATCCGAGCCTGTTTTGTATTTCGCTTTACATATGTTTCATTACTGAAATTAATAAATGCATTTCTTTCATTCATCTCACAAAAATTGAAATATATCATTAGAATACTAAACTATATTATTGCGAATCTTTTATTTTGCAGCAATATCTTCTTAAATATCAATTAAAACCCTTCCAAGATTAATAGTTCTACGGAATTTCATCATTTTACTAAAGTAAAATATTAGTATAATAATATAAAATTATTTTAATACATTTTTAAAAAAATCAGAACGATGTGATTGTTAAAAAGATCACCAAAGAAAAAAAGAAGTCTTTATGCAAGTTTGAATAAGTAATAGTAGCAATTGAGACAGAGACATTAACAAATTTTTTACGAGGTCCAATAAAAAGCTATCTTTCTATTTTAATGCGACTGATTTAATCTATCGATGTAAGATCACTATTTGCTATGTGAAGGCTCAATTCATCAATTAGCTCCAGGTTTTATATATTTCTGAAAGTCTTCAAAAGTTAGCACATCTGGAAAATTATTTTTTAAATAGTAATACAAAAGTATAAATCGCAAAAATATTGAAGTATTAATAGTATTTAAAAAAATTAATATTTGTTAAGCTGAGTATCAAGCATTATAAAAATAACTAGCAAAACCAAGAACTAAGTTATATTTTTATCTGAAAACCCTCTTAGGATTCTAGTATAACTTATGTGGTTGAAGGAAACGATTTTGGATGAACTTAGCTACAACAGAATCATTTATTATGGAAAGTAGCAAAGAAATAATTGACTTACATAATATTTCTAGGATTCCAAAACTGAATGAATACTTTATACCTTTTTTTAAAAAAAGAAATACAGTTTCTCCTAATTTTCTTTACAAAACATGTACTGTTAAACGTTTTTTTCTTAAATGTATTTATGTTGCATGTAAATGTTAAAATTTTAATATAAATAACTATGCAGCTAATGATTGTTTACTTATGGAACTTGTAAAAATTATGAAAAATCAACTATACAAGGTTTTTCGATTTAAGAAAAATTTATTACTTGTACCACTTTGACATAAGATGGAATGCACCACTCTTTAAGCTACTTTACTGCACAAACCATTGTATTTTTCAAATGGTTTTGGATTA
This sequence comes from Trichonephila clavata, assembly GCA_019973975.1. NCBI lineage: Eukaryota > Metazoa > Arthropoda > Arachnida > Araneae > Nephilidae > Trichonephila > Trichonephila clavata. The sequence continues at coordinate 45,373 of BMAO01031491.1, read as the reverse complement.
TACCTACTGTATTAAAAAGTGTTGTGTAACTAATATTGTTGACAGTCTTAAAAAAGTAGACAATTGATTGCTTTTAAAACTAAATAAAATATTAACTTATATTGCATTTCCCATCATATAAATATTACTTACTAATTAATTACATTACACAATCTTTAATGCTTTAGAAAGTCTTTCACAACTGTGATGCAATTATAATGTATATGTCACCACAGCTGAAAATCCCATCTAGCACTCTTTAAGATCAAAAAGTCATTCAAGACTTTCAGAGATGTAAGAATATTTACTTCATTCATCTGGTTGATACACAGAACACTTAAGGCAATCACATTATATCATTACTTTCACTACCACTTTCCTCATTGCCCATGAAATGTAACATATGGATGAAATACCTGTTTCTAAATAGGCAAGGCAGATTTTCAAGGTCTATTCCTGTATAACAAACAGCACAAATATTATCAAAATGATGAATAATTTATTATTAAGAATTATTTACACATAAGTTAAAACATATTACTTACTTTAGTATATACTTTTGCTTGTATTGATAGCAAGCATTAACATCACCTGATTCTATATATTTTATATTAAAACACCTGCAAAAAGTATACGTATTTTCTAAATTCGTATGTTTTAAAAGTATAAATCAATTTTTTTGCCTAAAATTTTATTAAGAATGAATGATATAAAAAATTACCATATTCCCATCACTTTCCAAAATTTGTGTGGTAACATTAAACTGCAATGGAATCTCTATCCTGCATGATTTTTAAATTATATACTGTCATAAAGCCATTTGTGACAAAAATTTGATCATTTTTGATAATTACTTACCTCCTCATCTGATATAACAATATACAACAACTTTACCCCATAAAAACATAGCTAAATGTCTTGGAAAACATAAAACAACTCCACTACAAGCATATATCAGGTGTTAAAGATACAGTTAAGTTTTTTTTGCAAATAGTTTTTGAATTGAGTAATGCTGACTTGCCTGAGCTTGAATGTTTTCTTTCTTGACAACTAAAAAAAGAACATTCCAGAGTTTTCCTTTTTATTTTTATATCCCCAATAGTTGGCTTAAATAATTACTGCTAGTTTAAATGCTGATTGGGAGGTAGGTACATGAGGATCAGGTAAATAATTCTTTAGTAATTACTTTTTACCTTTCTTTTACTGAATTGCATGTTGAGACAATTGTTCCTGAACTATTTACCTTGCAATAAACAATTTAATACTACAAGTAGAAGTTCAGTCTCCTGGTTTTTCTTATGTCATTACATATTTCTTTGGCGGAAGACCCCACACCACACTTTCTATCTGAGATATGGAAAGAAGTATATTCAACATTTTCAACAACATGGAATCTCTCAAACAATTTAAGAATGAACTTAATATGTTTACATGGTGCATGATTATCTGAGCATTCACATGTATACCAAGCCGAACATGATAATTTTACACACCTGTAATGGCATTGATCACACACACACATAACCTCTTTCTGAAATGCTACCATAATCTTTTTAACAACATAAAATACATCTCCATTAGTCTGCGATTTTACAAACCAAGAATTTGTTGCCTGGTCATAAATATCTGTCAGGAATCTTCAATTCATTTTGAAATGGAAATAGGTTGTGAGGATATAAACTGGGGAGAGTACCTTTTAAAATTCTATAATGTGCTAAATATGTGTCATGCTGTATTTTCAACAAACTATCTGCTTGACAGTTAAATTTTCATTTTAAAATAATTGGACATTCATGTATTGTGAATAGATTAACAATATATATTTTTATCAGTATTGGCATGCAGAAGTAGATGATGTGACTTATACTATTAGTAGGCTGAATTACAATAATTATCATCAAAATATTTATTGAAAGCAGGCTTTTTATCAGTCGATGCAATTTTAAAATTTTCCATTATTTGTTTACATCTGATTGAACTTATTCCTTCCAAATGAGCTACTAGAGAAATTTCCCTTCGCATTTCAAAATTGGAAAACAAGATCATTTAATCATTTCTTCCAAGTGCATTGAAGGCGTAATGCAATTAATTTTTAACTGGGCACCCTTTCTCTCAGAATGTTGAAACACAATACATATTTCCTGTATTTAATTTATTAGTAATAACATGAGCAACAGAGTAAAGCATTCCTTATTAGTCAAGTGCAATTAAACTTCTATTAACTGAATACATATTCTAATACTGAAGATTTTTCAATACCCATTTCAAGATTAGCTTTAATGAACTCTATACAAGTTTTATAAACCAGTTGAAATGCTTGATTATGCTTTGAAAAATATATTACACTGATCCCTTAATAGTCTTTATAAAGAGTGATTCTACCAAGATATATATATATATATATTCCATTAATAATTGGAATATAGAATCTTTGATATTTCTATACAACTAGTTTTTCTTTTATATGTCTAGGAAGCTTCACATGTTAGCAAATGTGTTAAATATCTAAATCTACAATTTCACTCATAATATGGAAAAGGTTAAGGGAAAGTTAAATCTAAACATATTGTGTAGATCTTTACATGTGATTCATATAAAATTTTTTGCAATAGATAATACATTCCAATAATGATTTTTTTCTTACTTTAATTAAATAAATGTATTTTCTTATTAAGAATAGTGTTATTACCTTTGGTTGGATCCTAGCAGGGCACCCTTCTTTTTCAAGAACACCTCCAGAAAATTTGTATTTTCTATTATTATTCTCACAATCATTTAAAATTTTAGCCAAACAATTTACCTCATATATTTACGCTAATTTTTCATAACAATCAATAGAACTTTCGATTTAACGACAAGAAAAAGTTTTACACTCACGAGATCCGCCAAGTGGGCAATCACCCAGCAGGAACTAAAAAAATAATGAATCTACTACAATGGTAAATACCTGGAAATTTTAAAACGTATTATTAAAACATTATAAATAATCAAAGCATAAATTTTTTACATTCACGTGATCGGAGAATCGAGCTTTCACACGGCAGAAGCTAGAAAGTCGACGAACGGAAAATGTTAATTACATCAAATCAAAGCGTAAAATAAAAAAAAATACAATATAAAAAGAGTAAAATAATAATAATTCAAAATTATGAATCAAAGTTTTAGTTGTTCACATAAATTAGAAATTCCATAAATCAGCAAATATGTTAAAGTGATGGAAAACTTAACAGAAAATTAATACAATATAAAAACTGCAAAAAAACATAACAATTAAACATTATAATTCAAAGTTATAAAATAACTAATCAATAAATCTCTCCGCTAAAATTTTATTTACGAACCTTTCAGCACGAGCGCTATAGCAAGAATGATTTTAGTAGGTTCAATTAAGCCAACAATGAACTTGGCGATTTTCAAAAAGAGGCCAAAAATATCAAAGTAACCCATCCTTGTTTGTAGATTATAGGAATAGGTGCTGCCAACGGAATTGCGCATTACACGTCCGCTCTTGTTTGTTCCTTTTATCTGTCCCTATCCTGTAACTAGTGGTTCCTAAATAAGAAAATAAGTTCCCCAGGAATAGATTGCTTTCTTTGCTTCTTGGTATTTATTACAGTATCATTATAGTTTTGTACAGCTTATAAAGTATTTTTTAATATGCTGATTTGAAAAAAAGGACAAATAACTCTGAATAAATTTAAAATAGAGAATAATTCATTCGATTATTTTCCCCTTCGTAATCGTTTTTCGTTCCAATTTTCGATTTTCGTAATGTTTAGGGAAACAAATGTTGGAACTTATCAGGTGTACCTAGCAGTTGTTTGCTAGGAAGCAGTATTGGAAAAACATAGAGAGGTGGATGCTCAGAAGAAATAAATGCTATCAAAATATTTTCTTGAAAAAGGAACTAATATATTTCTCCTGTGTCTCGCGTATGGTATGTAATCGATGCTTGAATGTTCATCAATGACATATATTCAATGGGTTTCTGGCAATACGCGATTAGTTTTGAATTTTTTAAACTTTGTTTTGGTAAATTAAATTTTTTAAGAACTCCTGTGATTAAAATGGATTGGTGTTATGAAATCACATAGAATTTCCCAAATAGCGTTGACTTATAAAAAAAATCTTAAGTACAAAGAATATATTGTATAAGGTTTTTTTTTTTTACAATGACTTGTATTACAAATTTTTTTTTTAAATATTTTGCATCAAAGAACAACGTCATTCATATTCATACACAACTCAAAAAAAAAAAAAAAAAAATCATGTATATAATGCGATTGAAAATAATTGATATTTTCATGTATTTAAATAAATCTCTGATATATGTAATTTAGAATAAGTTAACATGAAAATTTAAAAAAAAAAATATTGTTGTAAGCTCCTGCTCGGAAAATTTTCTAAAAATATTTTAATATGTAAACTTTTTCTTTGAGAGCATCATAAATATTTATACTCTGATTAAAATTTTTAAAAATATATTTGGAGATTAAAGTGGGAAACATGTCCAATTCTATTTATCTGAAATGCAATTTTTCACTTTCAGGGACGATTTTGTGGTTACTTATGTTGATTTAAAATATTTATTTCATGTCATTCAAAAAATATTGTTCATGATAATAATAAATTAGATGCTAATTTGAAAAAGGCAAAGACTAAAACTGAAATAATTACTCATTTTTTAAAAGAAATAAAGATAACTTAAGTAAAAAAGTACCATTATTTATGTCCATTGACAGGTTAGTTAATTTAGCACTTTTGTAAAGAAGTTTCTGTCCATGCTTTTCTTATTTTAAGTCAAACATTTTTGATGTTCGGAGCAGTTAGAAATTTCTGAATGAGAGTTCAGAAAAATGAAGATTTGCTTACAAAATGCTATAAATTTTGTTTTTTACTCTCAATACTTTTTTATTCAACTATACTGTATTCAGTTAAGGATATTGATTCTTAGGAGTGACTAATTATTGAAGTGAAGTGTCTTCATTTGATTATCATAAATATGTTGAATTTCTTAGTCTCCTAACTAAATTCTTTCATCATATAATTGCTGAAAAATCAATATACCAACTTGCTTGTTTCTTAAATCTGCATACATATTAATTTTTAAATGAATAAATACTGTATTTTATTGATACTTAAGCACAGATTCTTAGAAGTATAAATATTTCAATAGTGATTTTTTTTCTCTAAATAAGGATCAATAACAGCTGTGAAAAAATGAATTTTATTTGCTCAGTATGTATTATAAATTTCTTTCTCGAAATGTTTTCTTTTGTCATATTTATTTGAAGTTTTGTTTCCTTGCCAGATAAACGAACTTCAATAAGTTGACTGCCAACATGTACCAACCAGTAACAATGCATTCCAAATTTCGATTTTATCTCATCTTAGTTGCTAGCAGTGGCATAATTTTCCTCATTTTGTACAAAACTTTAGCTAGTGAAGATCATGATTCTGAATCTCATTCTAAATATGTCCATACAAGCTCTCAAATGTCTCACAGTAAATTACCGTCAAGAAGTGGATCTTTGGTGAACATTAATGATCTGCTCCCTGTAACACAATCTTTAAAACATTTGGAAAGACAGAAATTAAAAGAAGCTCAAGTTCATGCAAACATCAATAGAAATTATGCTGGAAAGTTAGGAGCTGTTAAAAATATTATTGAAGACATAGCTAAAGATGAAATAGATATTGACCATCCTGCAAGATCAGTTAATGAACGTGTAAGTAAAGGAATTAGAACTCCTAGACCAGAAGAAACTATACATATTGATAAAAAGTTTGTTCATTTGGATCTTAAAGGTGCCCCTCCTATTGTAAACTATTACAAGAAATTGTTTCCTTTACTTCGTTCTTTAGGGGCAAATGGTATTCTCATTGAGTATGAAGACATGTTTCCATTTCACGGTCCTTTAGAACAACTTTCTGCTCGAAATGCTTACACAAAAAATGAACTTAATGAGATATTATATCTTGCAAAGATGAATGAACTGGAAATAATGCCATTAATACAAACATTTGGTCATATGGAGTTTGTCTTGAAGTTACAAGCATATCAAGATCTTCGTGAAGTTCCTGCCTACCCACAAGTGATTTGTCCTTCAAATAATGGTACACAGATTCTTCTACGACAAATAATAGATCAAGTAGTTGCTTTGCATCCACAAATAAAATGGCTTCATATTGGATCTGATGAGGTATACTACATAGGTGAATGCAGCCTATGTCAGAAGAAAATGAGAAAGTATTTTATGGATAAGGAGGACCTTTTCATTTATCATGTAAAAAATGTTGCTAAATATATTAAAGAAAAGTATAATATTCAACCCATAATGTGGGATGATATGTTTCGAATGGTTCCTGATGAGACAATAAAGAAATCAGAAATATGGAAGTATGTGGAATTGATGGCTTGGCAATATGGGCCATTTGTTGAACTTAAAATTCCTCCTGATGCATGGATAAAATATGGAAAATATTTCTCTGGAGTGTGGGTTGCAAGTGCATATAAAGGTGCCACTGGTGCACATCAGTATTTAACTAATATATCATATCACCTTGAGAATCATATTTCTTGGCTTAATGTATTGGCTAAGTATCAGAATGAAGTCTTTTTCAAAGGTTTTGTTCTTACTGGTTGGCAACGATATGATCATTTTGCTGTTCTTTGTGAACTTTTGCCAGTTGCAATTCCATCTCTTGCTGTTAATTTGTTATACCTTGACAGACAAATTGTTGACAATACCTTATTTCAGAAAGCTAGGGACATTTTGATGTGTGATGCAAGATTAACTCTTTATACTAATTATAGCACTGAGGAAGCTTTATGTAATTATCCTGGAAGTAATGTTTTTAAAGGTGCTCAAAGACTTTCTCACTTAAATTATATGCTTCAAAAGTTTTTATCTAACAGTCATTTTGTTGGTTGGATGAGTGAATATAATGTCCAGATGCTCTTCTCTAGTCCTGCTCATGTTGAACTTGGTACTCAAAACTTAGAAGCTCTTTCAACAAATGCCACTCTGTTGCATACATTTATTCAAAATACCATGCCAGAAGTTTATGATAAGCATACAATTGATGAATGGTTGATGACTTTTGTAAAACCTGTGATGATTCAGATTGAAAAAATTCGAACCAATGCTAATAACTTGCTAAAATTCAGATCATGGCCTCGTCGACCTCTTAGTAAGTGATAAATAAAAATACTTAATTGGATATAGAATTTTATTTATATTTATGTGATATATATGCTGCAGAAAATATATTGAAATTAAAATTATTTTTTCCCTTTACATGCTTTTTTTGAAAAAAATAAGTACAGTTATTAACTACAATTTTTTTTTGTATTTCAAGTAGATTTTAGCTATTAAAATTTTTTATTTACTTCTGTATGTCAACATATGTGAAGATTTTATAATTCTTGTGCATATTTTGATATGTTTTTTCTTATGATATTGTGCATTAATTAGTAACGTTAAAATGTAGCCTTTTTTTTAAACTAAATATTTTCAAAAAAAAGTGGGTGAGACAGGTGTATATTATTTGTGTGTGTATGCATATATATGTAGTTTAAGAGAGCTATGGTTTTATAATATAAATTTTCAATCTGTTGAAACTGCTGTATACTTCATTAGACATAAGTAGTCCTTAAAATTTTTTTATGTGTAATGTGTATATGCAAATAGAAATAAACTGAGAAGCAATAATCTTTTACCTAACTTTTTTTATGTTAATTTTATGTTACCTGTTATGTTTGTCAGATTTTTTTTTTTGTATTGATTATTCCAAGTTTTATATTTGTTACATAAATGTTACACTTTTACATATCTTTTTTTTAAAGAATTTTATTTATTTTTAATGACAAGGACATTGCTGCAATGAAAAAAATAGTTTGTATATTTCTGAATAAAACTTGTAAAAAGTTAAGACTGTCTTTGCTTGATATTGATCCCATTACTGCCGCTGGCATATGTATCCATGTCGCTCAACCAGTGAGTTAAGTGCTTTGGATGTATATATATATGTCTTTCTGAAATACGACTCTTTTCTTTGCGCGGCTATCTATAAAACTATTCCAAGGGATTTGGAATGCAATAAAATGACCTTGATAGTGTTTGTGAAGGATTTACTTATTTCAGAGAAAAATCTGCTTATTTGTAACTTTCTCTCTCTCCCCCCCCCCCCCAATATACCACTTCCATGCCTATGTAAAAAATGGTAGCTCTAGGGAGCGAATTATATAACTTTTGATTGGCATTTCAGTAGTTAAAGAATAGAACTCAAATTTGGAATATTTTTCCAGATATAAAAGTACAGTAATACCCCGAACTTACACGATAGGTGGGACTGAGTGATAACATCGTAAGTCAGGGTATGATTTCGCATATAAGTACATTAAAATTTTTATTTGGGAAAAGAGATGAAAGAAAATAATAATTTTTGACAAAAGTAATAAAATCTTAAATAACACAAATACAGAATCGTAAACTAAAGCTATTTTGATGTAGAAGATTTCATAAAATCTTAACAAATTATAGTCTGCCGGCTCAAGAATTTTTTTTTCTCCCACAAAATTTCATCGTAGCATGCTAATAATTTTTTTACTCTTGTCTTGTTGAAAAAAATGTGCTCACATTGTTGGAGTCTATATTTTCTAAACTTTATAACACTTTTATAATTCAAATGAGGCTTTCTGTCGAATTCCCAACCCTCATTTGATCTTCTGATTGAACTGGGTCTGAAGACTCTTCGGTGTCTTGCCCGTGGCGTAATGTATACCCCTGGCATTGTGGGGGGGGGATAGGATCCTAAGGGGCCCAAAGCCCATCTGACGCCAAGTACATACACCCTTCTGACGCCCTTTGTAAGGACCAGCTTGGGGCCCAAAACCTGTCTTTGGGGGGGGGGAAGGTTAATTCTCTGTTATGCCACTGTATCTTGCTCATGCATTTCTATGAGCTCATCATTTGTCAACTGATTGTGGGAATCCAACAGTTTTTGAACTTGATCACTATCCACTTCTAAATTTATTTGCTTGGCAAAATCATCAAATTTTCAATCACATAAAGAATTTTTCCAATTTTTCCCCTCAAACAAAAGTCTAATCAACTAGATTTGAAAATCGTGTAACTCAGTGTTCGTGTAAGTCAAGGTATTACTGTACTTCCAACATTAATATTATATTCTAGTTTTGTTATTCTTTACAACACAGAGCATCTTATTAAATCATACTACTCATTTTTATCTGCTTTGATCTATTTTTGTGTTTTAAATGTTTATCTTAGTTTTTTCTCCTGTACTGTTATACTAAACAAACTATCCCTTTTACATGTTAAAGTAAAGTAATTATTTATGGAATCTTTTGAAATTTTAAAAATGTTATATTATAAGCAGACGTGTACATTACAATGCTGCATATTTTCATTAAAACTGAGTCTTTTTTTGTCTGAAAATATGCTCCAAGGTTTAGTTCAAGCTGTCATACATTAGGCAAAGCCAGCCTTAAGCATCTTGGGTTATGGAAGCATAATATATAGTTTTTTTTTATGGTGGGTGGATGTTAAAAGTTTATATGTATGACAAGTTTTTATATTAAATACTTAAGTATATTTTACCATCTAATTAAACTTTGTGATATTGGTAATATATAGTATTTATCATCCTATCTATAGTAAATGCAATTGTGTTGTAATCAGGGTTTTGAACAGTTATTTTTTTTCATTCTAGTTCAACTATATATATCTGTTCAGTTCCAAATGAATAATTTTATTTTGTGTGTATTCTTATTTGTTCTAAAAATGTAATTCTATCAAACAAAAAATTTAACATTTTATAAAAATTTAGAAGCTATTTTTTTTTTTTTTACTTGGTACACAGTGTGAATATATACAATTAACCAGCATGTATGATACAAGCTTTGAGCAGAGAATAGTGAGCATTGGCATTGTTTTCCATCATCATAATATCAGTTGACAACAAGGTTCATGATTATGTCTATATATATACCCTCATCACTTGCCACTCACATCGTGCCCTTGACCCTGCAATAATTGTGTGAAAATGTTTATTTATTTAAAATATGAAAATTAAGGTACCTTAAAATCTGGCACAAAACGTGCAGTTTTAACACAGAAAATAAAATCAAAATTTATGGATGCACGTTATACGCTGGGTATAAAAATGATACTTGAAAATTAAAAAAAGATGAACATATATAAAAAAAATTAGACTTCTGCATATATTGAAATAATATTTATTTAGAAGAAATTAAATTCCTTATGAAGTTAAATGGTTGCAGAGTTCTAGAAGTGTGCTATTTTTTTTTTTTTGAAACTTAGAATAATACATTGAATAAATGACTTCAAACATAAGGGTATTGCAAAAGTATATTTCAGGTTTTTTTGGGAAAAAAAGGCGGTGTGTGTGTGTTTTATGACGAATATACCTAAAAATTCCAGCTTTAAAGTAAAGGTGTGTGTTAGCCACTGGATTTTACGGTTTATAAATCGCTCCAAAATAGGTTGATATTTTTTTGGTTCTGTTCCGGTTCAATGCCCAGGATGTAAGTGTGAAAAAATATTACATACATGATTTAAATAATAAGGTCTTTGAATCCTTTTACTCTATTTCAGATTCATTTATTAAAAATTTTAAATTTAGCATCTGATTTTAAAAATGCTTTTCTTAGTATACTTTATTGAGCAGCTTTTATTATTCTTGCTCCAGATATTCACATGTTGTTTTTAGAATTTTTTTGATATTTTTTTGAAAATTAAACTTTATAAAAATTTGTTTGACATTTTTTAAAGTTTCTTTTCTAAAGTGTTTATATAAATAGTTTTTAATTCTAATTTTTTCCCTTAAGAATATGAACAAAAGAATTTCTATATTGCTTCTCTAGAATTTTATTGACTGGTTTGAAATAAATTATCAACTTATGAAGCAAGTAAATATTGGATGTAATACTCCAGTAATAATGTAAATGTTTATGTCGTGTTCAGGTTCATTTGAAATATTTTTACAGAAATATTCTATTCTGTGTTGTCCTAGTGAAGAAGCAAGAGACTTAAACATTAACAATTTTTGTGTAGTTATTAGAGATATTTTTTAGTCAACTGTACTTATTTTGTATGCAAGTTTTATAATAAATTAATGGACTTCTAATGCAGAAAAAATATTATTTTTTATTTATATAGTGATGTTTGTGACTTAATATGTATGCACTTTGGCATGTAAATTAATAAGTTATTTATGAATGTAACATTGTTTAAACATATTTGTTGATTTTTGTCAAAAATGATCTTTGTTATTTACCACTTGGACAATAGCACTCTTAATGATAATATTTATTGTGTTTTAAATTAGAAATGTGTATACTTACCCTGTAATTTTACTATAGTTTTTACTGAGTTGTTACTATTTGTGTGTTCATGTATATTTGTCATATAATTTTTTAAGGTAGTAAGTTGTTGGAAATATAGATTCATGTAGGTAGTTGAGAAGAATGCCCCTTTTCATAGTTAACTTGAAATGTGTAAAAACAAGTATTATGTGGATGTATTATATCATTATTTTTGTTACAATTATCAATGTATTGTTTAATTTTGTCTGTTGAACTATTGTATCTGTGTAGAAATTATTTATAAATTTTTATAAACTTAATACTTTCAGTGGCTCTTGCATTTAAATAATTACATAAAAAAGTTACAAACTTTATAAACTGAACTTTTTAAAATTATTAATATATTGAAATATTTTAAAATTGCACTTTTTAGTGAAACAAAAATTAAAATGAGGAATTTTGCTACTTATATTTCTTAATTTTGTTTATGTGAAGAATATTTGAATTTTATCTTACCTTGTTTTTTTTGCTTAACACACATTCTTTTAAAGCTTAATACGAGGAAAATTTTCCTATATTTTGGAGTTTTTTCGAGTAAAGTACAATTAATTATACAATATGATTTAGAGTGATATTTTTTTTTTCTTTTTTGAAAAATGCTCTTTAAAATTATATATTTTAGAACCTATGTTTTATTTTGAAATTAAAATTGTGATTTTTTTTTACAAATATCTATGCTGATTTTATTTTTGGAAACAAATGAACTGCAGTGATTCTGTCTGAAGAAAAATACCAAAAATTGCAGTCCTTTATTTGATGGATACAAAATGTAATTATAGTTCATTATATTTTGTAATGAACCAAATAGAAAAAATAGATTTAATGCTTTGAAATTATGTACATTTCTATATATAATATAACTTATGTAAGGAAAAAGTTTCTGAACCTTTTTAAGGACCTGTTGAAGGTTATGTAGTAAATTTCTCTGTGAAATTTGTATTTATTACATGAACATTTTCAAATAACTGTTACCAAATTTAAATTTTTAACTTTTTTAATGCAGTCCTTAAAATTTCTTTAAATTTATTTGAAATTTATCTTTTTTTTATTCTTGTAAGTTTGCAAAAGAGAAGGATTACTTTCATTTTGTTACACATTTATTTAAAATTGCAAAATGTCCCCCTATTCATCTGGCATTATCAAGTTCTAGTGTTACTGTTGCCAGGGCTGTTTTTAACCTTGCTGGTGTCCTAGGCACTTTAAATTGTTACGCCCCCGCCCCCCACAATTTTCAGAGTACCACCCCTTCCTTCAGTTTTTACTTTGCCAGTTTTGGTTCGGGAGGGATTTTCGCTTTACTGAAACTCTATTTGTTTTTGCTCTTTGGAGAGTCTTTCCATTATCCACCACCTATGGACCCACCGTGACCTGGATTGGCAACCAGCAGCTGTAAGGAAAGGGTAGTGGCATGTTTTTGCCACTCTTGTTCATTTCTTACCTTACGGCATCATGGACCCTCCTTTTGTTAATTAGTACAGTAAATTAACAAAATCGTTTGCAATTACAATATAGAGCACATGTTATTGTATTAAATTTTTTCAACTTGTTTATTCTCATTTTTTTCTTTCATTTATTGTTTTACCATATTTTCCTTTTCACATCCTTATTCTTTGTTGAGCTATTGTCATTATCCTTGTACAAGAAAAGTTTTCTACAAGTTTTGATCATTGCAAATTAGTTAATGACATCATTGTAATCAATATCTATTGTAATATCATTTTGAGTACATAACATAAAACTTTTAAGCACTATTTTTTTGATGGTAGATCTCATTTGAGCCTTTACTCTCTTTAAGACAGAAATGCTTCTTTCATGACTTGCTAGGTGGGGGTACATTCACTGTAATTCCAATTTTTTAAAAATTTTTTTTCGCCCTCCAATTTTTTGTGCTCCCAAATCTTTTGTGCCTTAGGCATGTGCCTAGCATGCCTAAGTGGAAAAACAAGCCTGGCTGATGCCTATTGGCATAGTGTATAAGTTTGGAGAAAGGGAACCAGTTCAGGTCTCATCCTGGTCACTTAATCATGGTTCAAGATTAGGAGGTCTTGTGTGTCTCAAGACCTCTTTGTGTTACTTCAGAGTGTGACATAAATTAAAATCAATTAATCATTATAAGTTATCTTACCAGTAGCTTTTCTATTCAGAATGTACTGCAAAGAGTGCCTTTTGTGTTTTGTATTGAAAGTTTTCTCACTAGCAGAACTGTATATAATCAAAATTAAATTTAGATTTATTGTTTTATTATGATTGCTAAGTTTAAAAAATATGCCTTTTTCAAATCCAGGTGATTAAAAAAATATCTAAATGAAACTTACATATAAGAAACTATACAATAGATATTTTTTTGCAAGTTTCAAATTTTTTTGTAGATTTACATGTTATCTAAAACATATTTGTCGAATATCATTGTTGTGTGTATTACAAAACAAAAACAAACTGTTAGCATACAACACTTATAATGAACATAGCAAAATTGATATAATTTGGAAAATGCAGTGCAATAAATTTGTATATAAGAATGTAGGGAATTGTGCAGAAAAAAATGAATTTTTATTCCTTTGAAAGATTTTTTTGTATTATAAAATGCTTTCAGTATTGTTAATTAGGAATTATTGAACATATGTATATACATGTAGAATTTAAACTATAGAATATATATATTTCTTTATATTTTATCTGTTTGTGATTTTGTATTTATATTCAGGTATTTAAAATATTTTTTTTTATTTTATTGTGGAGAAAATATTTTTACTAAATCTCATTTGTTAAGTTTATTATATTAATATTTTTCTAATTTTTTAGATTTTTTACTGTGTGATATTAATGTTAAGCGATTGTCATTTCACTGACAAAATTTTTTTGAAAGGTCTTGTGCAAATGTTGTTTTTACAAGAATTTACTTTTGTTTGTAAATTATTTTCTTTTTAAAACGTAGTTTAATGTAAATGTTATAGATTTTTTTTCACTGGTCTTTCAATTATTAACAGTAAAGTTGTTCTGTATTTGTATCTATGTAAAAGAATTATAATTTTCTTGTTGATTATTTTTTTTTGTTATATAACTGCTATGCATTTATGTTTTAGTCATTTCATTATGTAAAAATTTTGTAGATATTTAAAAGTTGTATTTTTATAAATATATTTTTTCTTTCAAATGAAATCTTGAAAAATATACCAAAGTACTTTTTCTTTATAACATATTAAGTTCTTTATACTGTTTTTCTATTAGATTTTTTTTTAAAAAAAAATTATCTTTGCATTTTTTTTTAAAATTAAATTTTGTCTTTCATAAGTATAATTACTCTGTGTTGTTTTTAGAAATAAACTCTGTGAACTTAATGAAAGGGATAATATAGTGATCATCGTTCAGTTCCAATTTTTTTTTCTTGCAATTATTTAGTACAGTTGTGTTTTCAGTATAAATAAGTTGGGGTGAAATTGAAGCAGGAGCATATTTTGAAGGAAATATCAAGCTTTACATTTGCATTTATTCATTTTTCATTTAGATTTGGAAAATGATATGGAATAAATTATAATTAATGTTTAATTATTTACATTTAGGAAAATAGAATTTTTCAATATATATTAGAATAAGGGAAAATGGCCATATTTTTAATTGTACTAATAATTAAATACACAAGCTAAATAATATGAAATAGCCTTAAGTGTAATTTGTTAATTAATAACTTAATTCTGCTGTTTCAAGCAGAAAAAATTAGAACTTAAAGAATTAACATTGTTTCATGGTGTTTTTTTTTGTAATGTGACAAGAAAGTAATAATGTAGACTCTCACACAAGTTTTTCCTTTTGATCTCTTGTTCCTCTAATTCATCTCATTTTGCAAGTTATGTTTTAGTTTTATTAAGGAATTGTTACTTTTTGATTTAAGATTTAAAATTTTTTTATATATAGTGAAATTATAATATGTTAAACTTTTTTTTGATAATTTATATTTTCTCGCATTTTTAAGAGGATACAGGTTATTGCAATTCTGGCATTCCAAGTGTGGAATATTAAAATATTTGAATAGCCGTATATTTTAGATTTCTTTCTCATTAGCAAGTTATTTAGATCGAGCTGTATGACCTTGCTCCCATGATACTTGCTTGTCTATCAGGATCATCATTTCCCATATTTGAATGTATTGCAAAACCGTTAAAAAAAACAGCAATTTTACTTTTCATAAGAAATGCTAATTCTTGTCTCTTATTCCACATTTTAGTTATTTTGTGGAATTTAGGTCATCCTTAACTCCTGAAAAGGTAAATATTTGTAGTCCTTTGGATTAGCAAGAAGTAGAAACACATTTTTTGCATTGAGTAGCTTCAAAAAAGAATTTAAAGACATTTTCCACTTTTTTATACTATGAAAGCAGTAAACTTCCCTTTGTTCCTAGTATGTTAATTTTGCTCATGTTTTCTGCTATCAGTTTTGTAAAGATAATTATGAATTTCTCATATCAATTTATTCTTGGCATTAGTGGTGTGAATCCTTAGCGATTCTCAAACACTTTTCTCAGCTAAGATGGGCCTTCTACAAGTATTTTGGAGATTTTCAAACGTTTTTCCTCTTATCTCTTGATTTGTGATTAAGACTTAATGTACTCACACACTGGGTACTATTCCCCGAAAAAGCCACACATTGAATGTCTGATTTTTCTTATGTAAATTTAAAGGCGACTAAGCCTTAACTCAAAATTTCAAATTGCTAGACATAATTTTATAAAAAGATACGTTTTTTGAGTAAAAACACGAGGGACAATTTCAAATTATTACTTGATAAAGAGTTTATGAAAGTATGTTATTGATTTCACTGCTCTAAAGAAATTACTGCATTATTGAAGAACGAATTTAAAGAGAGTATGAAATAGTCTAAGTACAAAATCATTTTATGTTACTTAAGATTTATCTCATGATATGTCAAATCTATGTATAATATCGAAGTTATGTGGATCAAAATTATGTGGAAATTAATGCCATTTTCTATGGCGTTATTTTCATTTTTTTTTGCATTTTTTAAGTATAAATAAAAGCAAACTGAACATAATTCAAATCCTGAAAAAATTTTACTTGTTCTTTAAAATCTGACGATTGGTAACTATAAACGTGACTGAGCTTCCTAAAGTAAATATTCTTTTAATTTTTCTCTTCTTATTTTCTTTTATTTTGCAAGAGACAAAAATTCAACCTAATTGATTTTGACCTTAGAGAAAGAGCTTCTTCTAATAATACACTCATGTCCATAAATTAAGGATAATTCAGAATCACACAGAAATTGAACTCTAAAATAAAAATTTCACCTGTAGAATTATCACACACATCTTGAAGAAGAATATGCAAATTACAGGAAACCACCAGATGGCGTGGATAGTACGTCACAATGACGAGTGTAAGAGAGGGGTATATAAGGAATGGTGGCAAAGAAGTAAAATTGTTCACAAGCGCTTTAAAAGCCTTTCAGTGCAATAACCGCATAGTTATGACACAAAGGAAGCATTTGGATGATTTTTTACGTGGTAGAATTATCGGACGACTGGAATGTGGAGGTACCCGGCTGGAAGTATCCGAGGAACTTGGAATCGCCCAGAGTGTCATCTCCAGGCTTTGGCAACGATTCCAAGATGATGGTAATGTGAGTAGATGTTACAGCACAGGTCGCCCCCGAGTTACAATGCCGAATGAGGACCGGTATTTGGCAGTTACTGCCAAAAGAAACAGACGGAGCACAGCATCAGACCTGTCTCGTCAGCTCTCTTCAGCTACCGGTACAACAGTTTCAAGGCAGACCGTGTACAAACGCTTAGGGCACAGTGGTCTATATGCTCGTAGGCCTGTCAGATGTGTTCCCCTTACCGCAACTCACTGTCGCCTGCGATTAACCTGGAGTAGAGAGTATGCATTGTGGACACCGCAACAGTGGTCTTGTGTGATGTTTTCCGACGAGTCCAGATTTAGTTTGCAGTCTGATTCTCGCCGGATTTTCATATGGAGAGCGCCAGGTACCCGTTACCACCAAGAGAACACCATTGAACGACACCGTTACGGTGGTGCAGGATGGCTCGTTTGGGGAGGAATTATTCTTGTTTCCAGAACTGACCTGCATGTTCAGAGTGTAACGATGACAGGCCACATCTATCGTTATGTCATTCTGGAACAACATGTACGTTTGTTTCGGGGCGCCATGGGTGCTGAATTTCTGTTTATGAATGACAACGCCCGTCCTCACCGTGCAAACATTGTAGACGAATGCCTTCAATCGGAGGATATCACCCGTATGGATTGGCCAGCATACTCACCGAGCTTGAATCCAATAGAGCATGTGTGGGATATGCTTGGCCGACGAATTGCAGCCCGTCCACCCCCTCCCACCTGTCTACCGGAACTTCGGAGGGCATTGCTTGATGAGTGGTGTAATATTCCCCAGGATCAGATTGATAATTCGATACTCAGCATGCGTAGGCGTGGCAAGGCCTGTATTGCATCGTCCGGGAGACATACTTCGTATTAACCATCATACTAACCATGTTATACTGTTTTTTGTAAATAGGTTCTTTTTTGAAATTTGCTCCAGGGAGTAAAAATCGCAATTTTTATTAATTATGTCAAACATATAGCATCTTTTTTGCTCTTTACCTTTTGTTTAATAAATAGACTTTACAAATAAGTCAAATTTGTTTTGCTTCTGTCTCTTTCTTTGCCTGAACTTCATTATCATTAATTTATGGACATGAGTGTTGTTTAACATTTTTAAAATCTCATTTGGTTATTTCATTTTTATATTATTAAAAATATTTAAATTTACATATAAAATAGTTACAATAAATTTAGAACAGCACTAGCTCTTTATAATCAAATCATTAAACTTTGGACTGTTGTATTAAAATCTTAAATATGCAAATCGCGAAAATTTTAAAAAGCAAGAAAAAATAGTAAACACCAGAAGAATAGAAAATTAAGGAAAAAATATCAACAAAGAAAAGTTTATTGAATTTGGCTTATATTTGTGAAATTTTTTAGATGCAGATGCAAATTTTTTAGATTTTTGCAGCTGCTTAATTCGTTAGAAATTTGGTGAGTGTGCTTTTAATTTAATTGAGAGATTATATTTCCCAAGTTTTTCAGAAAATTAAAGGAATTTCTTATGGTTACGGTTTGTTTCTTTGGAAGAATCAAATGAGAGGGTTATTAGAAGTTGTCGATTTAAAACCGCTTTTTGTTTTTCTTTATTGAATCGAAATTGAAAGTTCCCATATTTTTTAAAAAAATTCAGTGTCATATTTCTTTTTATCTCGAAAAATAAACTACTGATCTCTTGAACTAATGTAAAATTCAATTCAGTTTTCAATTAGTCTTCGAAATTAAGAGAACAATCAACATTAATGTTTTAGGAATTAAGTTATGACATAAATTAACAAATTTCCTACAAATTTTTTGAAAAATTTGAATGAAATCTCACAGTATTTAATTGATTAACATAATTTTTAAAAAAACTGCTTCAAAATGCTATAAATTATTTCTAAAAACAAGGAACATATCTGAAACAAAGTCTTGCTTGAAAATAAGAATAATGCTGTGGAAGAAAATTCTTTCAGGGTTATTTTTCTTTCTAAAGAATCAATATTGAGCCTAGTACTTCATAAGACATAATTAACCATTAAAATTATAATCCAGCACACAAAAAAATTATCTTGCCAGTTTTATACAACTTGGTAAAGCGTATTTGGTTTTGATCATTACTACGGAAAAACAATAAGATGATTGAAATGTAGCCCTTCACCCAGGAAAAAAGACTTGTTAAATCAAACTATTTAACTAGTAATTAAAAATGCTTTAATTGTCGAAGCTTTATCACATTTCAAATGTGCTGTCATCATTTTCAGATTTTATACCGCTCATTTTCTTTAAACTCGTTAGAAAATTTTATCCCTTTTCACAAACAACCGACATAAGAGTTCCTCTCATCTTAATATTAACTTGCAGCTGTTTTCTTTGGTTAGTGAATAACGAAGGATCATTGGATTTGCTTCAGGATTTAATGACTTTATGTACTCTCACGGATCGTATCATAGTTTGAGAAACATTGTTCTATGAGTGATTCCCAAAGGGGTCTATGACGACTTGCAAGGGGTCCGCGTCAGCTAAAAAATAACTTGGGGGTTTATGAAGTGTAAGTGGGGGCTTACGATAGTGGCTCTCATTAAATCAAATCGTGACTTTAACTTTGAAAGAAAATTTAATCAAATGAAAACCAAACTTTACTTATTTAGCAGATTTATTTGCTAAATTTATATAATGAGGTTAATTTGCATTTACAAGGGGGGGATAGCATAAACTTTATTAAAACAAGGACCATCATATTTCACCTTTCTTGTCAGAATTAAGCTAAAAGAGTATAACATTGGACGCGTCGTGAATTTTCATTTTCTCAATTGGCCACAGGCAATCTGACAGGAAAATGACCTTTTAACCTGCGTTCAACATTTAAATGCCCTTTTTTTAGATTTTGAGACTAGGTGTGAGAATGCTTTGACTATGGTAATTACCACAATAGACAATGAATTCATATGGATGCGTTGAAAAGAAAGAAAAAAAAATGTCATATTACAAGAGCCGGAACATGCAGTAATGAAGTTCTTAAAGTTTACAAACGGAAGTCACACACACAGCTATTTTGGCTTTAAAAAGACATACCTCTAATTTAATCCCGAATTTTGGAGTATTGCGAAAAAGGTTTTAATTGCTTTTGAAGGAATTTCAGCGTGGCTACCTATCCAAAAAAAAAAAAATTAAAGTCTGGACACTACTTGTTGCTACTCCTAATAAGTTCAACATTTTCTGTTTTATATTATTTGATAATTGTTTCGCGTTTGTTTATTCATTTCTGAATCTGACAACTGAATTTTAGTTAAATAAGTTTTTTGGAATATTTTAGCTACAGTAGAACGTCGTTTATCCGAATCAATTGGGACCTGACACCTTTCGGATACGCGATTGTTCGGATAACCGAAACCCGAATGCTATCCATGCAGTATATGATACCGGATACTATACTAATATTGAAAATCATCACACGCGGGAAACGTGCTTGAAGAAAAAGCAAAATATCGCAATTTTACCTTGATTGTGGAAAATAATCACTTATTTTTCGCTGTACCATTTTACACCGTTTTTGAATGCAAGGTATCTGATTCTCTTCAGCAGCAGTAGTTGAGTAGGACAGCACTCTGATTGTTGTTGTACCACTCCATAGCTGTCTCTAACGCAGAAAACGCTCCAGTATTTGCTACTTCCGTTGTTGTCCTCGTCTTCATCCGTTTCATCGTCGACAGGGTCGGATTCTTATTGCACGGAAGTCACAATCTCGTCATCAATTAGCATTTGAAATCCATAGTCTTCTGCATCGCATGCCATCCAGGTTTCTACATCAACAAAAGAGCACGTATACACCCCCTCACTTGGAAAGAAACTGACCTAATATTTCGCGCAGATGTTTACCAAATCACACTGCTGAAATCCCCCAAATGTCCCTCACCTTGGGTTTTCCCGTCACTTTTGGACTCGCAGGAAACAACTGTTCGAAATCGTATCTGGTTCGGATATTTGACTCTCCGGATAATAAACGTTCGGATAAACGACGTTCTACTGTAGTTTACGTTTTACGCTAAAAAAGAACTGTATAATATTTTACGTTAACGGAGCGTGTGCTCAATTAATTCGTTCTTTCATGTGCATAGCTTCATTTATTCAAAACTGTAAATAGCCTCATTTATCCTGCGTGTCGAAGAAAAATAAAAGAATATTTAAATAGAAGAATATTTGCTCGAGTACAACACTACTAAGCGAGGAAATTTAGGATTAAACCTGCCAAGATGGATGCCAACTGTTGAAATTTTTTACTGAAGCCCCAGATTTATCCCTCTTATAAAAATTTGTTTGTTGATGAATTATTTTGTGTATTAATTAAATTTCAATGTGATTACATGTGTTTCTTGTTTTAAACACTATACTTCACTACAGTTAGAATTTTAAATCTTTTAAAGTAAACCAGGTGTAAAAAAGACATTTAACTTGATAAATTTTCAAAAATACAGCATTAGAAGTAAGCAGGAGTCTAAGCAAAACCGAAAAATATGGCAAGGGGCCTATAAGACAAAGTTTGGGAACCTCTGTTCTATATTATTGATATATCCAAGATGTTTCTGATTGTATAATCTATTGGTATTACACTTTGCTCTCATACACTTTGATATTTTAAAATAAGTTTTTATTTTTCTTCTATTTCATCTGAAATATTTTTTAAATATAAGTTGTCAATTTTTTATGTATCAATACAATTGTCTAGTTTTTTTTTTTTAATGTACGAGTGGGTTACAAATTTTCATGGCCATCTCTCATTGTAGCGAAATTTTTATTCGGAATGTTATTAGCATCTTCTGAGATATATTAATTTTATACTTTTTATATTAATATAATTGCACTGTATATTATTTACGTTTGTATTCATACTTTAGTTTTTGTATTTCTCATACTCTTGAATGATGTTATGTAGATTGTTTTAAAGTTCTCTACCAAAATCTTTCTAATTTATTTGTTTAATGTTGATTAATGGTTGTCTCTACTATTCATTGTTATAGTTTCATTGATATTTATTTTGTTTTTTCTTTTATCAAGGTGTGCTTTTATCTTGCGTTATAATATATCTATAACCTCCATTACTCAAATTAATTAAGTCTAAGCCAAAGTAATCGAAATTTCATCCATTTTATAGTTCGAACACCAGCTACATTATTTAGAATTGCATATTCTTTTAAAGAAAGTTCATTTAATGTATGTGTGGTAAATAGTTTTTTGTTAACTGTTTAATTAAATGTCAAAAATTAATTTCTGAAAATCACTTAAAATTATTGGGAGTTTGAATATAAAACTGTGTAAAGAAGTGAATGATAATGAAGGTTTGACTGTGCATACGTTGTGAAATTAGCTTTGATTCCTAGTTTCGGGTAGATTTTGTGTAATGTAACTCTGCTGTATTGGATCAGAAAAAGCAACAAACGTCTAAAATATTTACTGATCCAACTGTTGTAGCTGTGTGATTCGAATGAAATCACTATTTGCACTCAATGCTCTATGCTATTTGGAAATTTTAGTTGCAATATTCAGATGTTAAAATATTTCGCTATTGTTAGTGCATGGATGAGTATATAATTTTACTATGTGTTCATGTCATTTAGCTCTTGTACATTCCACATTCAAATAAATTGGGTGATTTTTCCCCAGAAAAAAAATGTCTCCGATGTAATTTTATTTTGCAAATTCTTTTTATGTGTGTGGCCGTGGGAGTTAAAGGGTCATGGAGGCGAAATCATGGCTGTCCCCCCCCCCATTGTCAAGTCGTGGGTTCGAGCCCTGGTACCAATTAGCGATAGCAATATCGTACCAAAAGTTCAATGCCGGTATTTTTTAGAACTTGATACCGGTATTAGAAATTTCAGAAAGAAAAAAAAAAAACACAGGTGTTTTCTCTTCGTTTGACTTGCCAGTTTTATTAGAGAGTGTAAATATCACTAGGAATAATTTGTAACTTATAAATTATAACAGTATATAAAGAATAACAGAAAAATAAAGGAGCTGTTTAATTAAATTTTTAAATAAGATTATTTAGTAATTTAAATAATCTTATTTATTTAAATCACAAAAAGTGCAAATATTACTGTTATTTTACCTATAATTTCATCCAAATTATCTTTTTTTAAAAATAATCTAAAATCTCTGTCGTCTTGGGCTTAGAAACTGTACTTAAATTTGTACCTTCATCGCAATTAGAATTTTTCCTCTTTAACAAATTTGTATCATGTTTCGTTTTTAAATGTGTATGGAGTCCGCTTGTATTTCCTCTATTCTCTTTAATAACTCTAGAACATTTTTTACACTGTGCCATCATATTCTTTTCATCATATAAATAATGAAACCAAACCGAAGTATTATTAACTGAATTTTCATGTTCTGTAAAGTTATTCATATTCATTATTATGGCCTATTATTTATGAGTATATATAATGAATCAGAAAAACATTTTGAACCCTAAAGTATAATAAGCAAATACAATGTGAATAACAAACTCACCAATTTAGAAAATATCGAAATATTACGCATTTTCTTCACTAGTACAACCTTGGATTCTCAGATACGAATATCAGACTATGGAATCCCGTGCAAGTGCAGTATCGGTTTAAGCTGTAATAGGACAGTTTTGGCCTTGGATGATTCACATATTTTATAACTTCTCTTGATTGTACGATGCAACTTTGTATTAACATTCTAATTAATTTCGCCTGTTTGGGAGATATTGTAGTAACAGGTATTGATGGATGAAGGAAGGCAGATGAGCTTGGATATGTTATTCCTCTTTCAACGAGAACTTAGGAGTAGTGTATTTAGTTCTTTTTGTCAGATAAATTATATACGAGGGCATTTCGAAAAGTAAAGATACAATGGCTCGCGTTCCTTAAAAAAACATTTATTTAGAAAACGTCAGCTATACATCTTATTAACTGGATTATTTATTATTTTTCGACATAATCACCCCTGTTATCCAAACATTTGTTAAGTCGGTGCACAAGCTTTTGTATCCCACAGTCATGGAAGGTTGCCGCCTGTTGTCGGAACCACATTTTAACTTCATCTTTGATCTCATCGTCGTGGTATGATTTTCCACCAAGATGTGATTTCAGGTAACGGAATAAATAGAAGTCGCTGGGCGCAAGGTCCGGGCTGTATGGTGGATGGTCTAATACTTCCCATTTGAATTGTTCGAGAAGTGCTTTGGTTACGAGCGCTGTGAGAGGCCGAGCGTTGTCATGAAACAAGCGAACTCCATTTGTCAGCATTCCCCTGCGTTTGTTTTGAATTGCCCTTCAAAGAAGTTTCAAAGTCTGGCAATATGCAGCAGCATTAATTGTCCTTCCGGGAGGCATAAATTCGAACAGAAGAATGCCTTGTCTGTCCCAAAAACAGAAGCCATGATTTGTTTCAATGAAATCCAAGTTTTGCATTTCTTGGCTTTTGGGTTCTAGGCTTTTGGGTTTTGCATTTCTAGGCATCGGATCATGGCTAGCATGTCATGGGTTCGATCCTAGTACCACTAAGCCTAGTACCGCCGTGTAGGGAAGCGATGCACGTTAAATCTGTCGAGAGCTCAAACGTCCTCCCGTTGGTGTGGTGTGGTAGTTAGGAGAGGGGGTGCCAGCTCAGGTGTCGTCCGCGTCACTTGACCATGGTTCAAATTTCGCGGACCGTCCCCAAAAGTCCTCGTGTAGCTGAACAGTGGGACGTTAATATTCACTCACTCACTCATTCTTGGCTTTTGGTGACATCGAATGGCGCCATTGCATTGATTGTTGCTTGGATTCAGGTGTATGGTAATAAACCCACGTCTCGTCACCTGTCACAGTGTGATCAAGGAACTCATCACCTGCTTCTGTATAGCGTGTGAGGAAGTCGAGTGCAAAGCCCATCCTTTTCTTTTTGTGTTCTTCCGTTAACATTTTTGAAACCCAGCGCGCACACAATTTCCTGTTCCCTAACTTGACAGTCACAACTTCATAAAGAGTTGTCATTGACACTTCCGGTATGATCTGATGCAATTCTTTCAATTTGAGACGTCTATTCGCACGAATTGCTTTCTCCGTTCTCTGAAGAAGGGCATCGGAGATCACAGATGGCCGACTTGTTCTTTGTTCGTCATGATCATCGGTCCTACCTTCAGAGAAATCACGACACCATTTCGTTACATTTTGTCGATTCCTAATGTTCCCAAAAACAGAAACAATTTCTTTGTGAATATCCGCTGGTCGCTGACCTTTTGCATGAAGAAAACGTATGATGGAGCGCACTTCGCATTTGGCGGGATTCTGAATCGGCGCAGCCATTTTAAACACGAACTACTCCAACCAGAATCAACGTTGAAATGCTGAACGACGGCGAGGAGAAAGCTAAACAGTTCAAGGTTAATGTCTGTGTTGCCAACTTGCTGGCCAAAACTTTTCTTTTCCTCTGGCGTACGGTGTATCTTTACACACTTTTCGAAATGCCCTCGTATATATATATAATTAAAGTAGTCCCTAATGTTAAAGAAAGACGATGGTGGGAAAATTTCTACATGAAGTATTATAATACAGTTTATCCCTATGCACTAAATGTATTATATCAAGGAAAAAATATTCTCAATTCTATTAAACAAAATTCTAAAGATTATTTTTACAATAATGAAATCAAAAAGACTAATAAAAACTAAAGGGAATAGGACTAAAAGGTTAAGCAGAGATGAAATGTTATTTCAAATAGTATTAGTGATATATGTAAAAGTTTCGAGAACAATTTTAGTACAAAGCACATTATATCTTTCATGTTTGGACTAAGACAGAAATATGTATTACGGAAGATGTACAAAATTCAAATAAAATTAAAGATAGTCATGCTTTACATATCATAATAGACATTCATAAATTTCTGAAGCATAAACATAAAATAAAAGTCAATGTAAATAAAAAATATCAAACAGAATATTGTACATTATTATATATGAATAAATCATATGATAATATTAATTTTTCTAGCATTTTTAAAAAACACATGTCAACTTTCCCAATTCAAAATATCACTATTAAAAAGGCTTTTAAATATAATAAAAAAAAAAAGGTAGGTCAATTTTTAACTATAATGTACCTATAAAGCAAGAAAACTTAAAATGTAATTGTAATGAATTTAAAGAATTCATGGACAAATATCACCAGCATGTTATTACTGGTGACCTCAATATTATAAAAGACAATAATTTAAGAAATATAATGAATAACGGTACTGGTTTTTTTAGACTTATGATTTCCAATAATAATAAAATTATCAAAAATCAGTTATATAATGATATTGAACTATTCATTTACAAAATTGCTATTAAATATAGTATGCTTTTAGAGGGGCATTCACTGAATTTAAATGTAATATTATACAACAGATTAATAAATATAACTTTAGTACAGATAATAACATCTTTTTTAATGATATTAAAAATCAGATTAAAAACATGTAAAATAAATTTACTATAGTTTATATTGATAAAGTGCCAGGAAATTTTGCCTTCATTTGTAAATATTCTTATATTTTAATGCTCAACAAACATTTTGATTATAATACAGCTTTTATTAAGTCATCAATTTCTGATAGAGAAATAAATAATCGAATTTTGGCTTTTCGTAAACAATTAAAAATACAAATTAATAATAATTTTAAATTTCCACATGTATTTCTTACTCCTAAATTTCATAAAGACCCAGTCAAGTTTAGAACAGTTACTAATGGTTTTATACATATATCAGCAAATCAGGCAAAATTCTCCATGAAATATTACAAGATACAATAAATCTCAAAACCTCAGCCATTCTTAAAAGTAGTAAAGAACTCATTGCACAAATTAAAGATAAAAAGATATTTTCAGTATACAGGGTGTCCAGTCTTTATGTGACCCAATAGCTAATTCCCGAACCGTTCGGTTTAGATATGCACTTCCAATTTAAAAAAAATGTTTTAAAACATGTAAGGAATGTTTTTACGTGTTTTTCGAACCAAAAAACCCATTTAGAAAAAAATTACAAAGATTAATTTTTTATACGGTCCCCAGGTCCTATCACTTATATTTAGGAAAAGATGCAGTACACACACAAAAACGAATAAACACAAAAAGTTTCATTTTACTACGATAAAAACTGACCGAGTTATTGAACTTCGAAAATCTTATATTTTATCCATTTTCTCGCCCTTTTTCAAGAAGCTAGTAAGGGGCCGTCTCCAAAGTGAAATTAGTTGGAACTTTGCCAGGAAACTTTCGCTCTTGCACGTCATTTTGTGTAAATCATTTTTAAATTAAAATGCATACGTTGATAATACAATAATTGAGTACTTAAGAAATAAAATTTATTCTGTGTACGTGTAAAACATAGAAAAAATAAAATATTTTGGACGAAGAAAACATTTTAAAAGCAGTTCCAAAAAAATAAACTTGTATGCTGCGGTTTCAGTCTGATTTGCTGCTTTTTTGCTGATCATGACGAACGTTAAAAATCTGTTGTGTAGTCGCTTGCAATTGCATACAGTCGTATTCTAATATTACGAATTCTAGTACGGGAGAACAAGATGTATACAAATTAAGAATACTGTGAAATGGTACTGTTTTATGGCAGTGTAATCGAAATAAGAGAGAGGCGGCATGACTTTATGCCATTATATTTCCCACTCGAAGACATCCATCTTATTGTACAATTGCCCGTGCTGTTCAACGCTTGTATAAAACTGGGAGTTGTCATAGACGTATTCCCTTATCTCGTGCCACACCTCGCGTCTTCACCATTATTTAAGTTAATTTGGTCATTCTGATATAATAAAGCCTCTGATTCATGATTCCCGCATTATTCCACATTGTGCTATAATTTGAACGGAAAATCCGATATTATTTTGCTGCTGTTTGTTAAAACAAGCTGTTTTAATCTTTTCGGTACACGTTGTATTTTTTAAACTTAATTTTTATTGTTTGCCATACAGCAATACAAATTGACAATCTATGATGTTTACTACGATGTTTTAATATTACAATGATGTTTTTCTTTTGCTCTTTCTGTAGATAGTGAATTACTGTTCTCTAAACTCAATTTATATACGGCCTCCTTTTCTGAGCAACTCAAATGCTTCAAATTTATGTAGGCATAACTCGGTCAGTTTTTATCGTAATAAAACGAAACTCTTTGTGTTTATTTTGTTTTTGTGTACTGCATCTTTTCCTAAATATAAGTGATAGGATCTGGGGACCGTATAAAAAATTAATTTTTGTAATTTTTTTCTAAATGGGTGTTTTGGTTCGAAAAGCACGTAAAAAGATTTCTTACATGTTTTAAAACATTTTTCAAATTGGAAGTGCATATCTAAACCAAACGGTCCGGGAATTAGCTATTGGGTCACATTAAGGCTGGACACCCTGTATAGTTCAGATTTTGAAGATCTTATTGATGATATGATTAAAACACTTGTAAAATTACATAAAGATAATTTATTAAAAAATGTCAAATATGATAGATTTGTTTCTCTACTTTGTTTAGTTCTAAAAGAGAACTATGTTTTTCATAATGGTAATTATTATCTACAGATTAAGGGTCTGCCACAAGGTGGCGCTGCTAGCAACTGTCTTGCAAATTTATATTTACATTATTTTGAAAATAGTTTCATAGAATATTACTTTTTTCACTATATATATGATATTATCATTTTAGGCAAGCAAGGCAACTTTAAACCTAACATTAATTTTTATCCACAATATCTTAATTTAATTCAGACAAATAGTAACAATTATGAAGTAAATTTTCTTGATATAGAAATTAAATTAAAAGATAATAAAATAGGTACTAATATTAAAGATATACTATAGGTACTAATACTTTAATTTCAATATTATATATGTACCACATTGGGAGAGTAATGTGCATGTTTCTATATTCAGAAATATTGTTATTAATTACACACAACTCAATAAATTTCTAGTTTTTAAGAAATCAGAAAAAATAAACTATAAACATTGTACAAAATACTGTTTAATTCAAAAATACCCAATTAATTTTATTGATAGATATTTGAATAATGAAATTCTAAATAATAAGGATTAAATTTCCATAGTTTATTAACAGGTTGTTATGAATTTATTATTCTTCCTAGATAGTTAAGATACCCCCAATTTCTAATTTTAGATAAAATTACTTTTTTAATTTAATTTTTTTAAATATTTTATATTATATAATCTAAGTGTCCCTAAGATAATGGCAGTATATTTATAATTCTTAATTTATTATTTCTATTTTTTTAATCCATTTGCTAAGTGCTACTTTCCAGCCATTGCTTTGCTTTGAATATGTATTTGGGTCTAGAATCTGGCAATAACTTGTTTATTGTACTCAGATTTAGCGCGGGCTCTACGTTTCTGTATGCAATTTTAGGTAAGTTACCTTTTTCTTATAATAGATTTAGATTTCCTATCTATTATTTTTATAGGTTTTTGCTCAGTATTATTAACAGAAAGGGGGAAGGTTGGCTGGCCACAAAACATGTTCAACCCCACTTTTATATAAATATTTTTATATAAGCTGTCCTAAGTCAGCAATGTTGATAATACTGTAGTATCCATTCTTTTATTTTTTTCATATTACTATATTAGTTTAATTTTTCCTATTTCCTTTTAAATTCTGTTGTCTGGTTATCTTGCAATTTCAATCTTTTTCAGTTTTAATCATGTTATTCATCTCTCTAGTAGAGAAATTTTGATTATATATATATATTTATCTTTATATATAAAATATACGTGACACTGTTTGTCCACGATGGACTCCGAAACTACTCAACCGATCATAATATAATTTTGCATACTGTGTGTCATTTCGTCCAAATTAAAACATAGGATGGTTTTTATTTCAATTAATCACGCCATAATTTTTTTATTGCCGGAAATGTGAAGAATCCGGAAAAAACGTTGCCAGATTCCCGCAAGGAAATAATCGCAAAATGTGGCATTGCTTATGTGTCTGTGGAAACAGATATTGTAAACCAAAATGCACGAAAATTAAGTGACTGGCGTATTTCGGGGTGTGGAATCCGATTTTCGAGTAAACTTCTAAAAATAACCGTAACTTTGCCGGATAAAGCTAGCCTACCGTATTTTAGACACACCATAACAGGGGCTTACATTAAAAGCGTTGAATCGTGAAAACTTGGACCCTGGCGTGCTTCAAAATGGATAATCCGAATCTGATATCCAGTCTGAGAAATTACTGTAATTTTGCCGGATAATTCAGGACGACCATTTATTACGCAAACCGTGGCAAGAGCTTACCCTCTTAATGTCTTGGTGCGGGAAAAGTGCGTTTCTGTTGTAATTCGGGATGGTTGTTGTTGTTTCTAATCCCTCAGAGATCTAGCGGTAGCTAGATCTCAGTTCCATGATACCGTGAACTCTAGCGAAGTCAAGCACCAGTAGAGGACTTTCATAAACATCCGCCAGAGCGAACCCCAAGCAATCCAGGATGTGATTGGGGGATGCCGGCTTCAGATTGCATTTTTTGCACATTGAAAAGACTTTGCGTCCCGAGTCAAATGTCGTGTTTTTTTAAATGTCCACTTATGAGTCTTGAGATGGCCGTTTGATCATTTCTGTCACCTCCAAATTCTAACGCTTCACCCGGGATCTTCCTGCTGAACCAAGGATGGGCGGGAGGGGTGACCCAGCCTTGTCTGACTGCTTTTTTCTTTATAGAGAAAATTTCTAGATATGTTAATTTGTAGTCCCGGTTGAGAGGCTCAGAACAACCTCTTTTAGCCAAGATATCTGCAGCATCCTTCCCTTGGATCTTAACATGGGAGGGAATCCACTGAAAATGGACTTCCCTTCCCTTGGCTAGATTTCTAAGATGGGTTATAATTTGTATGCCCATGAAGTCGCACATATTGCTCCAGTCCTGTAGATAACGAATTGAGCTCCGACTGTCAGTAAGAACCCAAATATCATTAGAATTAATGCCGTCGACGATGGTCTTTAATCCTTCATTTATGGCAATTAATTCGCTTCTGAATACCGAGCAGTTTTCCGGGTTGCGTCTAGAAAGCTGGACTGAAAGACTTTTTATAAAGCCACCACTTCCAGCGTTGTTCAAATCGTCTTTACTGCCATCTGTATAAATCAAAATGGAATCACTCGGAATGACTTCTATGACTTCCAGAGCCAACTTTCTTTGGTAATCGGGAGCATCTGAGATCTTGTTCGTGACGGACATAAGTCTAGTATGAAAGTAAACTTCGGGTAGGCCATCAATCGGGTTCACACAAGGTCCTAGAGAAGATCGCTCTACAGAATGGGAAATTATCTTCATATTGTCAGCCAAACTGAGAATGGGCTATTTTTCTTTAATCTTTGGCAATTTATCCACTTGCACAAATATTCAGATGTTCGATTTTGATTTTCATAGCTTTTTAATTTGTTGAAATATTTTACCAAGTTTGAGTTTCTAACAAGACCGAGTGGTGGAAGATTTGCCTCATAAAGTACTATGTCGTTCGGGCAGCTACTTTTCAAGCCTGTTATGATGCGAGCTGCACTTAATTGAACCCTCTCTAATTTGATGAGATTAGTTGAGGAGGCACCGAAATATACAGGGAACCCATACTCAAGGATTGGCCTGATGAGAGCAATATACGTTGCCCTGAGTGTTTTTGCATCAGCACCCCAGTTTCTTCCAGAGATGTAATTAAGAATATTCAGTCTCTTGCTGACCAAATTTAGTATGTGCCCATTGCACGTGATATCCTGATCCAAAACGAAACCCAAGTACTTTGGGTGTTTGACATAAGAAACATGGGTGTTCTGTTGTAATTCAGGATGGTGAACGAGAGTTTGAAATCGAATTTTTGAAATTCCTGTAACTTTGCCAGATAATGCCGGACGACCCTAATGCCCCTTCTAGGGACTGAACTTGCCGGCCCAGGGGAACAAAAGTCATTTCCAGTTGTATCTAGGGACGGGAAACGATAATTTGAAATTATATTTCAGAAACTCCGCTAAACTTGCCGGATATTGTCTGAATTAGGAGAAAAGGCAAATGATTCGAGTCCCGCGTCCGAAATTTTCATTATCTCTAGCGACTGAACTTGCTCACGCTGAAGCATCAAAAGTCAGCTCCGTGTGCATTTCGGTGTGTGAAATGAGAATCTGAAATTGAATTTTAGGAGTGTCGATAATTTTGCCGGATAATGCCAGTCGACCGTATTTTAGACACACTGTAGCAGGGACTTGCCTTAAAAGCCTTGGATCATGAAAACTTCGTTCCTGGGGAATTTCAAAATGGATAATCCGAATCTGATATTCAATCTGAGAAATAACAGTAACTTAGCCGGATAATTCAGGATGACCGTCTTTTATGCAAACCGGGGCTGGAGCTCACCCTTAAAGTCTTGGTGCGGGAAAAGTGTATTCCTGGTGTAATTTGAGATGGTTTAAGCGAGTCTGAAATCGAAATATAGAAATTCCTGTATTTTTGCCAGATAATGCCGGGGGATCGGGATACTCTCGGACAGCAGTACCAGCCTATCTTGCCGACGTAAAGTGAGTGAGTGAGTGAATATTAACGTCGCACTTTTCAGCTACACGAGGGCTTTTGACGACTGACCGCGTAATTTTGAACCATGGTCAAGTGACGCGGACGACACCTGAGCCGGCACCCCTCTCCTAACTATCACACCACACCAACGGGAGAACGTCGGAGCTCTCGACAGATTTAACGTGAATCGCTACCCTACACGGCGAGTTTTTAGTGGTGCTGGGCTCGAACTCATGACACGCTAGCCATGATCCGATGCCTTGACCACTTGGCTACCGCGGCCACTTGCCAACGTAGGGACACAAAAAGTGGATCTTTATTGTATTTCGGAACTGCCGATCCGAATATTCTCAATCCATTTCAATATAATTTCATATGTACGTCAAATAATGCCAAACGAAAGTATTTTGCACGAACTGTGGAAAAGGCTTGCTTTAAAATTCTTGAGGAGAGAGAAATGGTTTCCTGGTGTTTTTCTGGATGGGAAACAATAATAATGTGAAATCGGATTTTAGAAACTCCCGTAACTTTGCCGGATAATGCCGACCGACCGTAATGTCCCCCTTCAGAGACTGAATTTACAGGAGCAAGGGTGTCGAAAGTGGGCACCGTGTACTTCTCGGGGTGGGAACGAGAATCTGGATACGGATTTCAAAAGCTTCCGTAAATTTTCTGGATATTGCTGGAATGAGGTCAAATGGCTTTGTGTTCCAGTTCCACCTCCGGATTTTCATTCCCTGTAGCAACTAAATTTTCAGGAGCAGTCGTGCGAAAATATGATTGCAATAGGAAATTGCATCTTCGGGCATTGTTGTCACTGTGTTTGATTGTGAAAAAACTGCACATACCGCATCAGCTGCCATTGGACATTCATAAAATACAAGATGCAATGTGTACCATTGAAAAACAGAGTGGATTGGCTACAGTATTGCAAATGAATTCAGTCATGATCAGGGATAAGTGTACCATGAACCATAAACATTCACTCAAAGCATTACATAGAGCTTTGTAAGATTTAAATGGCATCGAGAGAATATTCGGTGTTGCGGTTGTATTACTGTCTGGTGATTTCCGACAGGCATTAACAGCCATTACACGCTCTACTTTTGCTGACGAGATTAACGCTTGTTTGAAACAATCGTTTTTATGGCGAAACGTGGAAACACTTTGACTGACCATAAACACGCGAGTACATTTGCAAGATGATCAATCTGAGCAAATATTTCCTAACCAACTACTGAATATCGGAAACGGTGAAGTAGAACTTTATCCCAATACATAAAGCATGAAATAGCCAGACGATTACTGTAATGTTCTTTAGGCAAAAAGGAACTGATTGAGAGTGTCTTTTCGGACATACTGTACAATTATCTTGATAATTATTGCCTCTGTTACTTAATCAGAAAAAATGTTGATATTGTGATGAAATAAACTTTCAGACACAAGGTTGTTGTCAGTTGATCCATCGTTTTTTAAACCAATCGACTCTATTGTTTATGAAAACAAAACCATAAGTTTTCCAACCGAGTTTTTGAATTCTCTAGATATATCAGGAATGTCACCACATAATCTTCGGTTGGTTCTCTGGTTATTATCTGCGTAACTTAAATTCACCTAGATAATGCAACGGTGCACGTTTGATCATCAAAAAATTATACCAGGAACTTCTTGAAACAAACATTTTGACTGTAAAGTTTGAACGAAAATTCGGTTCTGCTACTACGGAATTTGTTGCCACGTATTCCACTGATACCTTCAGAACCTCTAATACCATTCAAAAGGCTTCAATTCCGATTCGTTTGGCTTTCGCGATGACCATAAATGAATCTGAAACCGAACAATATTCATTTGATACTTGGACTTAGAAAATCCATGTTTCTCGAATGGGCAACTAGATGTTACATGCTCACGTGTGCGGAAATCGTTGAATCTATTTGAGTTTGCAAAATACGGGTTACCAAAAAATATTGTGCACCGATTAGCGATTAGTTGTATAAAATTATTATCTGTTATACTTTAAAATGATAAAAATAATTTTAAAAATTGCAAAGAATCAACGTCATTCACCTCATTTATAAAATTAAATCTTCATATGTTGTTACTTAACGACTTCGTTAGTAATTCATGTATTATACTACACTCAAATAAGAGATGAATGAAATGCAAAATTAAAATAATTTGTTGTCTTATACTTTATTTCAACCCTCCAAAATTATAAACGAAGATTAATTTGACTGCATTGAATAGCTTAGAATAATATTGAACTAACGTATTAAAACAAAGCCACAGCAACGCGTGGCCGGGTCAGCTAGTATATATATATATATATATAATCAAAATTTCTCTTGATATATGTATATCTATATACAGGGGTCCCAAAAAATGTATACACATTTTAGCAGCTGATAACTATATTATTTCTTCTTTCTTTACAGTCTGAACCCATTGAACCGAGTGATAGCAGACAGACTTAAATTTGAAGAAAGGAAATTTATTCTAAAATGCTACTGGAAGTATGAAAATGCAGTAGAAGTGCAAAGAAAATTTAAGAGGGAGTTTAACAAAGAACCACCTACACGAGTTACCATCACTCGAATTAGAGATAAGTTTGAAGCTGATGGAACTGTTCAAGACCACCATGTTAATTTACCAGGAATTACAATGTGGTGTGGTTTATCTTCAAAATTATTAATTGGACCTTTCTTTTTTGACGCTACTGTGACTGGTCCTGTTTACTTGAACTTGCTGCAACACAGTCTGTCATACCAAGCATTAGAGAGGACTTTGAACAGGAAGAGTTTTATTTCCAGCAAGATAGGGCACCTCCACACTACCATCGTGATGTTAGATCCTTTCTTTATAGGATCTTGCCAAACAGGTGGATTGGACGGAGAGGTTTTGTCGAATACCCTCCACGTTCACCAGACCTCACACCACTAGGCTTCTTTTTATGGGGATACCTAAAGGACAAATTCTACGCACAGAAACCTGCAACAGTTGTTCAATTGAGGGCAACCATTGTACATGAATGTATGAATATCCCAAGGGAATTGTTCCATCATGTGTGCTATTCCATCGTTTCGCGTTGTCAGCAGTGTCTGGAGTAGAACGGACATCAGTTTGAGAACATGCGATAACAAGACAATAGAATGATATTTGTAGAATATTTTACATGTTGAAAATTATTCGAATTTTTATAAACTCCAAATTTACAATTATTTAAAGTGTGTATACATTTTTTGGGACACCCTGTATATAAAGGAGAAAAGTGACTCACTCACTGACTGACTGACTAATTATACCTCCGGAACTATTCAACCTACATACTTGAAATTTGG
This sequence comes from Trichonephila clavata, assembly GCA_019973975.1. Lineage (NCBI taxonomy): Eukaryota > Metazoa > Arthropoda > Arachnida > Araneae > Nephilidae > Trichonephila > Trichonephila clavata. The sequence continues at coordinate 9,468 of BMAO01031491.1, read as the reverse complement.
TAGACATGTTCCTTTCATAGAGTAGAGATCCGCTAAGAACGGATTTTGTGAAATTCGAACCGCAAAGGGCGTTACGGAAGGTTAAGGGGCGTTATAAATAATTTTTTCCATTTTGAAACTACTCGACGTACAATCTTGAAATTGGGTAAGCTGATTCCTTTTAAGAGTAGAGATCCGCTTCAAAATGAGTTTGGTGAAAATCGACCCCCAATTGGCGTTGCGGAGCTTTAGTGGGCGTTATAGATAATTCTTTCCATTTTTAAACTATTAGACGCACGGTCTTTATATTTGATAAATAGATTCTTTTTATAGAGTAGAGATCAGCTACAAGATGGGTTTTGGGAAAATAGCCCCCAAGTGCCGTTGCGAGGGTTTAAGGGGCGTAATCGATAAATATCTTCGTTTTTAAACTACTTGACCTACCTGCTTGAAAATTGGTTGGCATGTTTCTTTCATGGAGTAAATACCGCTAAAAAATGGGTTTTGGAAAAATTGACCCCCAAGGGGTGTTGTGGGGGTTAAGGGGAGATATAAATAATTATTCCGATTTTTAAATTATTAGACGCACAGTTCTGAAATTTGGTAAGCAGATTCCTCTCATAGGATAGAGATACGCTACAAAATGCGTTTCGTGAAAAACGACCCTCAAGTGGCGTTGCGGTGCTTAAGGGGCGTTATAGATAATTATTTTTATTTTTCAACTACTGCATGTACAGTCTTGAAATAGGATAATCAGAATCCTTTCATGGATTAAAGAGATCCTATGTAATGTGTTTTGTGAAAAACGACTCCTGGGTGGCGTTGCGGGGGCTTAAGAGGCGTTATAGATAATTTTTTCCATTTTTAATTTATTAGACGCACAGTCTTCAAATTTGGTAAGCAGATTCCTTTCATAGAGTACAGTTCCCCTACAAAATGGGTTTTGTGAAAACAGACCCCAAGGGGCGTTATAGATAACTATACCCATTATTAAACTACACTATCTGGCCAAAAGTATCCAGACATCCAGTGGTATGGACTTAGAGCGTCCTGAGGCACATTTTAATATGATGTTGTTCCCGCTTTTGCATGGATGACAGCCTGCACACGTTTGGGAAGACTTTCCACCAATTTTTGATAGGTGACCATAGGAATTGCCTTCCAGGCGTCCATCACAGCTGGAGTGAGTGCTTGCAGTGAGGACGGTCGATTTGGCTGGCTACGTAATCTGCGCTCTAATTCATCCTAAAGGTGTTCTATGGGATTTAGATCGGGGGTCTGAGAAGGCAAGTTCAGTTTTTGAACACCCATTTCGTCAAACCACGTCTGTGCAAGCCTGGATGTGTTAATGCAAAAGTTATCCTGCTGGAAGAGAAATGGGCCTTCCCCGAAATATTGCCATAGCGTTGGGAGTGCAGCGTTGTCCAGAATGTCCACATACATCTCAAAGTTCATGTTTCCAATCACAGGAACTAACGAACCCAGACCAAACCACGAGAAACACCCTCACACCATTATGCTTCCACCATCAAACTTAACAGTCGGCACAATGCAGTCACTAAAGAAGCACTCACCGGGCATCCGCCAAACCCAGACGCGTCCATCCGACTGCCAGACGGTAAAGCGAGATTCATCACTCCAAAGAACAGTTTTCCACATGCCCACAGCCCAATGACGGTGAGCTCTAAACCATTACAATGGATGCTTCGCATTCTGTGGAGTGATGTTTGGCTTGTGAGCGGCTGCACGATTATGGAATTCCAAGTTTTTTAACTCTCGACGACAGTCCTGCTGCTAACACTAATTCCTGATGAACTTTCGAACTCCTGAGAAGTTTCCACGAACGAGGATTTGCGATTTTGTTTCACTACCCTTTTTAGAGTTCTGCGGCTGCGTTCACCAAGTATTTTCGTCCTACCGGTTCGTTTTTCGGGCGTTTCACTCTGCCTCGACGTTTCCACTTCCCAATTACATCACTCACAGTAGATTTAGGCTTCTGTAGAATGTCCGCAATCTCATGAACTGATTTCCCACAAAAGTGTCATCCCACTATACTGCCACGAATAAACTCACTAAGCTCCTTTGACTTACTCATTGCTTCACAAACACATAAATACAATCTGAAAAACCACTACCAACACTTTTATAGCTTTCAATTACGTATCAAATTGCGTCACTCGCCAGAACCACCTTTTTAAGGAGTGTCCGGATACTTTTGGCCAGATAGTGTATTAGACGTACAGCTTGAAATTTGGTAAGCAGATTCCTTTCGTAGAATAGAGAACCGCTACAAAATGGGTTTCGTGGAAATCAACCAAGTTTCATTTCGGGAGATTGAGAGGCGTAATAGATAATTATTTCCGCTTTTAAACTATTAGAACTACCTGCTTGAAAATTGGTAGGCATGTTCCTTTCATGGGATAGAGTTCCTCTAACAAAGAGTAAAACGAAAATCGACCCCTAAGGATTGTTGCGAGGGGTCAAGAGGAGTTATAGAAAAAAATTCCTGTTTTTGAATTGTTAGACCCATATACTGGAAATTTGTTATGCATGTTTCTTTTGTTGTATAGGGATCCACTAAGACTGTATTTTACCGAAATCAACTCCTGGGGGGAACAGGGGGTTACTGGGGTGTACTGACAAAAAAATTCCTTTTTACGAACTACAAACACTGTAATAATGAAATTTGGTTTGCATTTTTCTTTTGTTGAATTGAAATCCACTAAGACCAGTTATTTTGGAAAACGACTCTCAACGGGATTACGGAGGTATTGATAGTAAAATTTTTGTTTTTTTCCCCTGTTAGATTTAGACTTGAAATTTGGCTTGCATGTTCATTTTACGGAGTAGAGATTCACCGAAAATTGGTTTTGCGGGAATCCACTTGGTTATAGGGTTTCGAAAGTGCAAACATCATTCTATACTTCAATTTTAGAGATTTTTAGAAAATACAAATTAGATGAGTTCTGCCCTTTTTTTTTATCAACAGGCGACAGTTACAGGTCTAAGTATATTTTTCAATACAATCGAATTCTTAATGCTAGGACTAATATAGTATATCAATAATATATATATATATATATATCAACAGTATATATTTATAAAACGTCACGAAATACCCATCGAAGCGGGTAGGTAATGGCTAGTATATGTATATATATATGTTTACATATATGTATATGTATATATATATATATGTGTTATATATGTGTGTGTATATATATGTATATATATACATATTTATATTTTTAAGTTCAGATTAATAGTTTTTTTTATCTGTATGGCAATGAAAAAAATCAGATAATGGATTTAATAAGTTGCCTTAGAACTGTAGAACCAGCAAGGAAAATGTAAAATAAGAACAACGGAATGAGCGGAATAAAAAAGCTTAATATTTTCACCTTCTGAAATGGATGTAAAATTATTTCATTTATGATACACTTTAATTATGTTGCAATAATTAACACTATAACATACAAATAAAAACGTATACTATTTTGCTATGTTGGCGATCCTTGAACATACTGAACAATGTAAAATAATACATCCCTGAACAATGTAAAAAAATTCTAGTAAATACCGAAAAACCGGTATTTAAATTTGTGAGTACCGGTATTGCAATCCCTAGTACCAATGAACACCTGTCGTGTAGTGAGGTTGATGTTAGATTTGAATATGTTGATTCTTAAAGTTTTCGTTTGGTGTGTAGTGTAGAAGTAGTACAAAATTGTTTTTTTTTCAACATCAATTTTTTGAACATAGTATTTTAAAAATATGGTTTTTATTGCCCTGAGAAAACTTTGCGCCAGCCATTTTTTATAGAGCAATTTTTTTTTCGCACGCGCGCGTGTGATGTTTATTAAAAGATAATATTTTTAAAAAAAATTGCCATTTTTAAGGGGTCAATGTTTTTTTGCACTTTTTGAAGCAATTATTCTTTTTTGAAAACAAAACGTTTATAATGACATTAACATTAGCTTAGATGAAATTTAGACATTCGTCTGCCTCTCCTAGAAAAGAAACAACACTTGGATGAGTTTTCCTTTGTTTTACATAGTCACTCTTCATGTGTGTTTAAAAATATTAAATTTGTAATCTGACACACATGTACTCTTAATTCTTTATTGAATATAACAAGAAATAATAGGCCTTCAAAATTTTAAGGACATTTTGTTTGAATGAAATGATTTGAGGTATTTTTAGAAAAACGTTTGAATCGATTTAATAAGACTTTTCAAATCGAACTTGTTGATTGCAATGATAAAACTTTGGAGTGAAAAAAATTAATGATATTTATTAAATGCTGATTTTAAAATGGGGTGGTTAGAAAAGAAAGATACCAAACGAAATAATCATCTCTGTTTTCACTGTTGTCATTACCCGAAATTTGTCAAAATTCAATATTATTCGATCGATTTATTATATGAGTATCATTCTTGCCACATCCTCAGATATTCAACATCATTTAGCAGACAATCCACTTTGCTCACTTTTCAGATCGTAAATCTGTTTTACCTTTCCCTTTTTATATGTGTAAAAATATCAATTCTGAAGTTAATACACGCGTTAATCTTGTATGTTTTTATACAAAAATATAAAACACCTATTGCAATGACAGCACTTTATTCGTATAATTTATAAGCCACAAACACTAATTAGAAATATGCGAAATCATAAATGAAGCATATTTGCTTTTGCTTTTCGAATATAATTAATTATTGTATAAATTGAATGTTAGGAATGATAAGAGAGACATTGTTTCTTAAGTTATCTAAAAAATTCAAAGTGTATCAAAGTTTGAATTCACTAGGTAGAAATGAAACTGTCTTTTTCATTTGCCATATTTTATAATACTTACAACACTGTGTCATTGATGAGTAAAAACAGAACGATTGTAAGTTAATTTCTTGTATTTAATAACTAAGTAACAAATTCAAAACTTATTTTGAATAAAATCGATGAATTTAAATTATTATTTTATATTAAGCATGTTTTTCTTCCATATAAATGTAGGAAAGGAGTGCAAGATTTCTTTTACTTCTTTTGATTTTTATTGTAAGAGATGGCACCACTAATCGAAACCACGTGAGTTTTAGCTGCGCGATACGATGAGGTCATGTATTTATAAAGGGGGCGGAAAGGAAAAACTGAGAGTTGCACCAAAGCTTGAACGAAGGCAGGTCAAAGGAAATCGCTCTCTCCGTTGTTTTGAGAAAGAGTACGTGTTTTCGGAATTAGTATGGTGCTATCTCGAATTATTTAAAACCCCTTGTAAATAGTAAATGTTTTAGTTGTGTTATTAATAAATTAGGTTATTCTAACTCTGCGTGCTTATTTTAACATTAAAATCGAACCTTCCCCTAGACGCCGTCCCACAAATTGGGGGCCCGGCCGGGATTTTTTAAACTATTCAAAGTTTTATCTAAGAGCATTTTTTAAAAGTTTTACCTCCTCATCGATTTTTGATTTCCTGAGCGGTACATAGACCTTGCCTTGCATCGAATAGAGACCCGGCGAAGCCTTCAGCTGGATAAGAAATTTTAGGAGCGACACGGAAATACTTCAGTGAGAACAGTCTACAGGTGGAAGGGGTCCATTGACTTGGTTAGAAACACGGAATCTTGGCGAATTTCCACTTCAGCTACATTCAACTAAAACTGGAAGCCCAGCGACTCAACGAGATACTGAACGAATTGAACGGGATTACCTTGATCATTGAGGTCAACACTGACGAGAGAACCTTTGGAACTGCATCAAATTGCGAGTTATCAACACGAAACAAGATTTCCTGTGTCATTGAGGTCAACGTAAAGTGTCTTCAGAATTACATTGAATTGTGCTAGTATCCTTTTTTTTTGGTATTGTGTGAGTAATAGGCGAAAATTATATAAATGAATGATTTTGTGTGTATATTTCCTGTTCTGTGAATCTGAAATTGAATTTTGAAGTACTAGGTACTATTATTGGTTTAATTGCAGACATAGATAATTGATGTTCTTTTAGTTTTGGATTAATAACTGAGTACTTTCCGTGTTTTTTCTTAGTAATCTATTTTTGATAAATGAGAGGAACGCGTTGTTTTTTTTAATAAAAAATAAAATTGATATTAACTGTAATACTGTTGTGTTTTGTAAAAGGATTTAAGTTCCGGGAATTCTTTAAAAAGTCCATTTTTGTCTATAATTGTTTATAATTGATAATTGCATCTGATTTAAATTATCTTTTGTTTCTTTATAAGTGAGTAAACTTTTTGCGTGTCATTTTATTGATTTTGTCTCATTTAACTTGGGTAAAAATTTAAGTTGTTCTCTGGGTCACCATTCTGAGTATAAAAATGGCATTCTTACTTGCGAAAAGGAAAGAGGATTTGGTGTCACTCGCCGAGGATTTGGATCTTACTATCGAAGCAGGTATCACAAAATTGAAGTTAAAGGAGCTGATCGTAAAAAGCCCAGATTACGTTAAAGACGATGCTAAAAAGATGCTTGATAGTATAGTGGAGGAACGTACAGAAAGATAAGAGAGAGAGAAAGGGCTGAGAGAGAGAGGGCTGAGAGAGAGGATATGCGAAAGGATGAGAGAGAAAGGTCTGAGAGAGAGGGCTGAGAGAGAGGATATGCGAAAGGATGAGAGAGAAAGACGAGAGTACGAATTAGAGAAGTTGCGAATACAAGCGCAACAGACTGCCGGTATGCCGAATAACACCGAAAACGTTCAAGCATCGAATAAACTGTTTCACGAAACTTTTCATAAGTTTAATATGAAGGAAGATATTGGTTTGAATCTTACCTTATTTGAGCGTCATGCAGAACTAACTTTCTTACCGAAAAAAGATTCGGCTCAAAAACTTATAGGTTTAATACCCGTCGAAATTGCCCATCTGATCGCAAGAGAACCAACTGACAAGTGTAATGATTACGATCATGTAAAGAATTTACTCTTACAAAGATTTAAATTATCTCCGGAAAAATGTCGTCAGTTATTTTTGTTTCACCAAAAGTCCGATGAACGAACATGGCAAGATTTTCAATACGAATTACAGACGTATTTTGATGGATGGACTTTGGGCTTAAAAGTTAACACCTACGACCAATTACGAGAATTAATCATAGCCGATCAAATGAAGAAGAGGGCGCCGTATGATTTTCAGGAACACTTTTTGGACGAATGGTCTGCTATTAACTCATCTATTGAGCTAGCGAAAAAATTTGAAGATTATGAGGACGTCCGAGGAACTATAGGGCCAAAGCAGTTAAACTCATTTCCTGAGAGATCGAACAATAACGATAATTGTTCTCAAAGGCAAGAACGTTTTCACCTTGTAAATAATTGGAATGATAGAAAATGCTTTCAATCGACGAGAACTTACGATAAAAGAGTTAAACAGGTAACATGTAGCTACTGCAGGGGACCAGGTTACTATGCCGTAGATTGTACAAAGCGCAACAAGGGTACGAAAATCAATAATCTTCAAGCTCTCCGGTCCAGATCTGTTCTCGAATTCATTAAGACAGAATTAAGACCAGGAAAATAACCATCGGAAACAAGACTTTAGAGGCTCTAATCGACACTGGAAGCTCAGTTTCGCTCATTCGTGAAGATGTAAGCAAAGGAATTATCGAGCAATCGAAGCTCTCGAAGGACATTGTCGTGTTATCTGGATTGGGAAAGTACGAAGTCAAAACAAAAGGATCGTTCCAACGAGAAATCGAATTGGATGGAGAGAAATATTCCGTAATATGGCATGTCGTGCCTGCGGTGCATTTGGAGTTCCAGGCAGTGATAGGATCGGACATTTTGGAACAAGCTTTTGTTAGCTTTGATAAAAAAGGTGTTTATTTCCGTAAACACGAAGAGAAGATGTGGTTTGTGAATACACAGGTTTATGAGGCAAGAACTGAAGACGAAATCGAAGTTAAACATGTTATCAATCCTCGAATAAGAAAGGAACTCTCTGAACTAATCAACAGCTATACACCTAAGAAGACTGAAACGACAAATGTATCCATGAGAATTATCCTGAAGGATGATATACCAGTTCACCAAACAGCACGACGTTTGTCATTTCTGGAGAATCAGACCGTCAACAAGCAGATCGACGAATGGTTGGATAAGGGAATCGTGAGACCAAGCTCTTCTGAATATGCAAGTCCAATCGTGTTAGTCAAGAAGAAAGACGGCACCGACAGACTATGCATTGACTATAGGAAACTGAACCGAAAACTAGTCAAGGATCGCTTATCCTTGCCACTGATAGAGGACGTATTGGATAGGCTGCAAAACGCCAACGTGTATTCCACGTTAGACTTGAAAAATGGGTTTTTTCATGTCGACGTAAACGAGGATTGCAAGCATTTCACCTCCTTTGTTGTACCAGACGGGCAGTTCGAATTTAATAAGGTACCTTTTGGTCTCAGTACAAGCCCAAGCGTATTCCAAAGATATGTGTACAGCATTTTTAGGGAACTCATGCGAAAAGGCATCGTAATAATTTATTTGGACGATTTGATCGTTCCAGCTAAAGATGAGCAAGAAGGTTTGGAAAAACTGAAGAAGGTGTTTGAGGTCGCATCCAGATATGGGTTGAAGATCAAATTTGAAAAATGTCAGTTTTTAAAACGAAAGGTGGAATTTTTGGGTCACGTTGTCGAAAATGGAACGGTGCGCCCTTCAGTTGCAAAAAACGATAGCTGTCAAGAGGTTTCCTGTACCAACGACTGTCAAACAAGTTCAAAGCCTTTTAGGACTCACTGGCTATTTTCGAAAATTTATTCCGTCATACTCTAAAATAGCGAAACCTTTGAGTGATCTAATTAGAAGCGACAATCGATTTGTCTTTGAACGACCTGAAATAGAAGCATTTGAAAAGCTCAAGCAATTATTGACTGAAAGTCCAGTATTAAGTATTTTCCAGCAGGGAAAAACAACCGAATTGCACACGGACGCAAGTCAACAAGACTACGGAGCCGTCTTAATCCAAGAGGCAGAAGATGGAAAATTGCATCCTGTTCAATACATGTCTAAGAAAACTACTCCGGCAGAGGAGAAGTATAGCAGCTATGAACTTGAAGTTCTTGCGGTTGTCAACGCTTTAAAGAAATTTCGTACCTACTTTATGGGAAATCATTTCAAAGTCATAACGGATTGCTCAGCGTTTCAAAAGACTATGGACAAAAAGGATTTGGTTACTCGTATAGCGCGATGGGCATTATTGCTGGAGGAGTTTGATTATGAAATTGTGCATCGTTCCGGCCAGAGAATGCAACATGTGGATGCCCTTAGCAGATATCCAGTCGCAATAATTACTAACGATTAACCGCAAGATTAAAAAGGGCACAACAAGAGGATGAATACACTCAGAGTCTAAGGTCACTGATTGAAACAAACAGCAATTCAGACTTTTTCGATAAAAACGAAATACTTTACAAATATGTTGAAGGTCGTGAATTGATAGTTGTACCAAGAGATATGCAAACTGGGATAATTAAG
>BMAO01031490.1:0-14748 GCA_019973975.1 Trichonephila clavata | reverse complement strand
TACGAGACAACACATACACTTCGTCTCTCATGCGTTGAAAGGAATACTCGGATCCCTGGTGTTCCCTCCTTGACATACACTATTTATTATCGTATAGATTCAAATGCAGAGGTGTGCATTCCTCCGTTTCCTCGTAGCGCGGATACAAGGGAATCACACAATTTAAAAATTTCCAGCCCGTCACATGGATCGGTACCCCCATCTTACATTATACCATGGGTCCCGTACACGCTTGCAGCCTTTTCCCAACTGGATACATTTTTATTTCCAAGTTGCTCCCACAGTAATTTTTCTATTCCCCCTGGAAAGAGGGTACAGAGAAACGCAATACTATGCGGTGCAAGGGTCGATTGATGTGAAAATGAGACGCATGTTGCAGATTGCTTAAATTGTCAGGAATCTCACCCTTGTCACACGACGATTTGGGTTGACTCACGTAGACGATGGTTCGCACCAGATGAGACACGAAGATGGCAACGTCGTGAGATGGCTCGCCTCCAATGTTCTAACAACACCCCTATTGGAATGATTCTCTGTCTTTTCTCGACATACCAACGTTGTAATGCCTACACTTCATAGGTCGCTGCTTTCCCAGCTTGACTTGTCTCCCTTTCATTTACCTCCCTGACCTACCTCCATTACATGGGTCGTTGCGTTCACAAAGCGTGACAAGTCTCCATTTCATTTGTGATCACCCCCTCCATTTTCATCCTTCGTCTAGGATAAACTCTTATTTTTTCTCGCGCCCATCCAACATATTTTTTTTCAGAGGAATTTGAAAAAAATTTTCGATAAACACACCATAGGGGACACGATTCTGACCAAAAGAGCCCTTTCCAAAAAGTCATTTTCCATTTTCAATCATTTTTTGAAAGGGTCACGGTGCTCGACTATTTTTTCGACCGACTGTATGGAACCTATGGTAAGGATGTAAAACGAGAGCTCTTCCTATTTTACAGTGATTGCCATAGGTGTATGGTAGAGCGGTCAAAGCACCGGGGCCCCTGGAATATTCTCCTGGAACGTTGCAATGCCTCCATTTCATGGGTCGCTGCTTTCACTTCCCGCTTCACCTGTCTCCCTTTCATTTGCCCCCTGAAACGCCTCCATCTCCTTTCCCCCTGACAGGTCTCCATTTCATTTGTGGCTCACCCCTCCATTTCATCCTTCGTCTGGGTTGAAACTTTTTTTCTCGCGTCCTCGAAAATATTTTTTCGGAGGAATTTGAAAAAGTTTCAATAAGGATACTGAAGTGAAATTACGCCAACTTCCAGGTCAAATGGAAGGGGAGCCTAAAACGCAACAAAACGGACAAAATTAATGCAAAAAGAGCAATTCTAAGGTGAATTTCGACGTTCAGACCAACTTTGAGGGGATACTTTGATTTGAGCTGAAAACGCAACATGAGGGTAAAAAGAAGATGAAAAGGGACAAAATTCATACAAAAAGAGCCATCTAAGGTGGATTTCGACTTGAAACAGGATAGTGAAAAAGAGCCGTGTGACTCTCAACGCAGGGTAGGGGGAAAAGAGGTAGGATGGATTCAAAAAGAGCCGTTGGACCTAAAACACAACGAGAGGGGAGGGGAAAAGGGGATTCTACAAAAGGAGCTATGGGATGGAGACTCTTAAGGGGGTTGGTGAAAAGGGAATTCGACAAAAGAGCCGTTGGACCTTAAACACAACGTAGGGGACATACAAAAAGAGCCGAGGATCCTTTCCAAAAAGGTCGTTTTCCATGTTCAATCATTTTTTGGAAAGGGTCACGGTGCTCAACTATTTATTCGACCGATTGTATGGAACCTATGGTAATGACTGTAAAACGAGAGGCGTTTCCTATTTTACAGTGATTGCCATAGGTGAATGGTAGAGGGGTCATAGCACCGGGGCTCTGGAAACTCGGCAAGGATGGCCGTCGGGACGTCCCCAAGCAAATGCTTGAGCGGTTCCTGGGGAGGCTACGCAAAGGGATGCGAGCAATATCATGGGAGAGAGGATTGTTTCTAGGGATTCTTTTTTCAAATGGAAACATCTTTTGGAGGAAGGAGGAGTGAACTGTTCAAACGAAACGAGTGTAGGGGAAATGGGCTAAAGAGAAGCGAATCAAATGGGAGACTGAGCAGCATTGGGATACAAGTGAACAAAGACTTGAATGGGAGGCAGGGTTGGGATAGATTGAATGGTAAAGATTGCAAAATAGATGAGAGGGAGACCCATTGTATAAAGGATTATAAAATAGGTGAGAGAGTTTTCAAAAGATAGGAAGGACTGTAAAAAACCGGCGTTACACTTTTTATAAAAAAATGTTTGTCAATTTTGAAACACTGAATGGTAAGGACTGTAAAACCAGGCGTTACACTTTTTTAGAAATAGGTGAGTCTGTTTTGAAACATTGAATGGTAAGGACTGTAAAAAGCAGGTGTTTTACTCTTAAAAGAGGTGTGACGGTTGTGGGACACTTTTATTGCAGTAATTACCATAGGCTAATGATAAAACTTGGTGTATTATTCGAAAGCAAACAATGTATTAAAAAAAAAAAATTTTTTAAATTTTTTTTTAGACATTTTGTGTAGTTTGTCCATGTAGCAGCATTCTTTTTAGTCCCGTGTTTTCCATCAACAAACTATCCCTTTCAGTTTTTAAATGCATCCTTTTCATCTTTAAAAATGTCTCTCTCAAATTTAAAAGTATCTCTTTCGACCTTAAAAACGTCTCTCTCAGATTTAAATACATCCCTTTCGGCCTTAAAGATGTCTCTCTCAGATTTGAATACATCCTTTTTCGCTTTAAAAATGTCTCTCTCCGATTTAAAAGCATCTCTTTCCACTTTAAACATGTCTCTTTCCGATTTATAGACCTCTCTTTCCGATTTCAAAATGTCTCTCTCCGATTTAAAAGCATCTCTTTCAGCTTTCAAGGTAATTCTCTACGATTTCCATTCATGTTCTTTGGATTTCAACTCGTTTTTAAAGACGTCCCGTTCCATTTTCAAATCCGCCAGGATGGGTTTCCAATAATAATCCTTTTCCATGTGGGCCTTTGCTTTCATTTCTTTCAGTTGTTTCATGACATTTTGTTGTTTGGGGGATAAAAGGTACATTTCGTCTCTGAGAATTTGAAGGGAATACCCCGGATGGAACTCAATTTTCTTGCCACCGTACACCATCGAATACGCTTCGTTTGGATCGTTCAAAGGAATCTGACACTTTAAAAATTTCCAGCCCGTGACTTTAAGGGGACCCCCCATTTCAAATGATGCCATTTGTCTGGCCCACGTTGAGCATGACTATCCCATAGTACGACATTCTTTTTCTGGGATGGGTTGAAACTTTTTTTTCTCGCGCTCATCCAAAATATTTTTTCGAAAGAATTTGAAAAAAGTTTGTTTGTTCATTTGTAGTAGAACGTACTTTAGACTTTCGGACAGACTTTGATTTGAGCATAAAATGCAACATGAGGGTACAAAATTCATACCAAATGAGCAATCGTAAGGTGAATTTCGACTTGAGATAGACTTTGCTTCATACTTGGGTTTGAGCTGAAAATGCAACATGAGGGTACAAAAAAAGGGGGGAAGGGACAAAATTCATACCAAAAGAGCAATCCTAAGGTCGACTGGAAACACCACGAGGTGAAAAAGAACCATCCTAAGGTGACCTGAAACACAACGGGAGGGTAGGAGAAAAAGGGTGCTTTCAAAAAAGAGTCGTATTATGTTGGACCTGAAACACAACGGGGTGGAAAGGGGATTCTACAAAAAAGAGTCATGGGACCACAACGTAGGGGGACAAGATTCTGACAACCGAGGATTCTTTCAAAAAAGGTCGTTTTCCATGTTCAATCATTTTTGGAAAGGGTCACGGGGCTCAACTTTTTATTCGACCGACTATATGGAGCCTTTGGTAATGACTGTAAAACGAGAGGCGTTTCCTATTTTACAGTGATTGCCATAGGTGAATGGTATAAAGGTAAAGGCACTGGGGCCCCTGTGTGCAAAAGGAAATGGCATACGGGAAGCTGCTCACCCCCCCCCCACGATCCAATTTTAAACGTGGAGCGCAAATGTTTATACGACGTGTGGAAAGCGAGGAAAGTAACGAGCGTAGGGTAAAAATCTTTGGGTAAAACTTACATAATTTGGCGTAATTTTGAACCATGGTCAAGTGACGATCCATGAGACGTATTCAAAGGGATCTGGGGTCGGGACACATTGGCCACCAGACCAAATAGAGAAATGTGTAATAATGCGCATGAAAAGTAACATCACATCCAAGGGCTTTAAAGGTGTCTCTTTCCAATTTCAAAACATTTCTTTCGGCTTTCCACTTTTTTTCTTTGAATGTCCACTCGTTTTTAAAAACGTCGCATTCCCTCTTTAAATCGGCCACGATGGGTTTCCAATAATCGTCTCGTTCCTTTTGCATCTTTTCTTTAATTTCCTTGATTTGATTCATGACATTCTGTTGCTTTGGGGATAAAACGTATAGTTCGTCCTTGAGAACTTGAAGAGACTCTTTGAAATTTATTTTCTTGTCACCGTACAACGTCCAATACGTTTCGCCTTTAAAGGGAATCTTGCAACGGATAAACTTCCAACCCGTCACTTGAATGGGGACTACCCATTTCAAATGACGCCACTTGTCTCGCATACGTTGAACATGGGTATTCCATTGCACTACATTTTTGCTCCCGTTCTGCTCCGCGAGTAACATTTGTATCCCGTCGGGAAACAGAGTGCATAAAACGGCAATGCTATGCGGATGCATAGGTCGATTGATATGGAAACGGGAGGTATGTTTCCCTTCTTCTACATTGTCTGGGATCCTACCATCACTCGTGGCCTTGGGCTGGCTCACGTACACAGGGGTCCGAGCCAAGTGAAACGGATCTCGAATTTTGACGCATTTCTTGGCCTGTCCCATGTGGGGAAAATCATAACGAATTTTATGTTTCCAAATGCCTTGAAACGAGCTCTCCTTTTCACAAGCCAGAATCATGTGTCGATGTTGTATGTGACCCTCTAATCCGTCACACAGACACCAGAAGGGTAAAAGGACCAATTCGTCACGAATGGTTTCCATTTCCTGACAAAAGTGAGGAAAGACATCGTGTTTCACCATAATGGGAAACCAATCCAAGTCTTGGCACAGGTAGCGTTGAATGATTCCGTGACTGTCCTTTCCCAATCCACTGGCTTCACTAAATTCGATTCCACGGGGCCACAAGTCGGGTTTTTCAAAGACTGAATCGTAAAATTCAACAAACGTGGGGTCTTTGCAACGATTATACAGGTTGTGGGGCGTCGAGATGAAATACATACAATCGCACAGGATGTCGTCCTCGTAATCCGGGGATGGGTCATCATCTTTTCTATGAGCCACAAAACCTTTCAAGCATTCCACAACATGTTGCACATTCTCACGCTTCATTCTTTGCCCATGAGGCCAAGATTTAAACCCCATACAAAAAACGCACTCTTTACGATTCTTTAAAAAATGTTCTTTCAAAGCATGTGTGTGATAGTATTGTCCAAAAGTCATGGATTCAAAACAAATGGGACAACGAACGACAATATTCGAGGAGGAATTGATAAGCTTGTAAAGCGTCGTGAGAGACATGTCAGCAGCACACCAAAATCATTCTGGAAATATAAAATCATCCAAGTCAAGCACATAAAAAAAAATTTTTTTTAATCCATTGTTTCACTTGGACGATAGACAACATTTTTTTACAGTCGTGGAAAACACTTTTTAAATCCTTTCTGTTACACTACCGGTGTAAAGGTCCATCTTCTCCTTCCCTCTTGAGGTGTGGTAAAAAGTCTATTCGAGGGTGACACGTGCATTCTTTGCAAAACGGTTCCCTCTTGAGGTGTTGTTGAAGGTCTATTCGAGGGTGACACACGCACTCTTTGCAAAACGGTTCCCACTTGAGGTGTGGTAGAAGGTCTATTCGAGGGAGAGGGTGACACATGCACCCTTTGCAGTACAGTCATGGGTCACACGAGGGCCACGGGTCGGGGAACCTGAGGATCTCTTTCTTGCCACGTAAACTTTATCTCGTGTTCGAAATGTTTTTAACCCTCCTTAGGGGAAGGATTCGTATAAGGTGTATTCCGCGTGGTGCTCTTCTCGTGGCGCATGACCAGGGAACTCATCGTGTCTTGCTTAGGGCTCACCACTTCCATTGGGTAACAGGGCTCGAACCCAATATTCTTCCCCCAACAACAGATCGTTGAGGCTGGTAAAGACTTTCTGGTCCTGATGTTCAGCCCGTCTCAACGATTTCATTTTCAGATACGCATTCACCTTCCAATGATGAGGGAATAATCGCTTTCAGGCCCAAAAGGTGTTGGTGTGGGGCCACACATCCAGGAGGGTGTCGTGATAGGTCAGGGTCAATTCGGGAAAATACGAGACGAGGGTAGGTAGAATAGAGTCTCGCATGGCCTCCAAGGGCACCGTGCCCTCCTCCGTGACATGGAGAGTGATCAAAGGATGGTTCTGTATGTACCAAAATCCAGTCTCGGTGCGTTCAAATTGGCACTTGAGAACACCAGGAGAAAATAAATGGAGGGGTAAACTAGAAAATTCCAGACGAGTGCCGACTCAACACGGTAACACATACTTGTCCACAAAGGTAGGAAAGATGACTCGTGGAACAATAATGTAATAACGACGATGTGATTTGTAAATTTCAATCATCATAAAAGTGTCTTGAGTAGCAAGATTCGCTAAAGCATTTAAACTCCCCCCAAAAAAAATTTTTTTTTTTAATAATTCATTTCAAGCTTACACATTATCTTTTCGCTTTAAGCTTACACATTTTTTCTCTTCACGTTTAAACATTTTCTCTCTCTTTGACATTTTCCTTCCACTTGGACCCTTCAGTTGGAATTTTTTTCCAAGTGGGTAGGAGGTTACACATGGGTGACTTGTCCCTCCCAGTTAAACTGTTTCATCGTTTCGTGGACCATGTCATCCGCTTGGTGCTCTTTTCCAACATAATGCATCACCTCGGGTAGAATGGGATCCAAATACATGTAGGTGGCGAGATCGGTGGCTCCAATCACCAACTCCCATCCATGGTTGTTTCTCTCCAAATAATCTTTGACCAAATGGTACTTGAGAAAGTGTTCCAACTCGTCTTGAGGCACTCGCACGATATCACTGTGATCCCAACCATCGTGGTCTCTGAACAGGGAAGGAGCTTGCTTCAAGTTTCGGAGGACATCTGAGTAGGTAAAGGATTGTAAGCTTCCCAGAGTCGGACGAATCTCGACCTGTTTATTATCAAACGGACTTTGAAGAAAGATGCGACAAGGAACCTATTGTGGGATTGATAGCGCATCCATTCGATGGAAACGAGATAGTCGCAATTGGGTCGGGTAGCCATGACAAGAAAAAAAATCGAGCAGCTGAGAATAAATGAATAGAGTGTGAGCTTGCATATAAAGGTGAATTGGAAAAAAAAAAATTTTTCAGAGTTTCATGCTTGCAATCTTAGTTTGTTTTCATAAGGTTGTAGGAAATTTGTAGGGTCCATTAGGGTACATCCTTCTCTTTTGGGTGTCTAGTGACAAGTTTAAGCCTGTCTAGTGACACGTTTGAACAAATCTGTTATAAATGAGTGCTTTGTGTTGGGTAACAACTCCCAACGTAGGTCCTTTTCAGATTCAACACCATTTTCTATGTTAGAATCTATTGACAGATTCAAGCATCTCTGTTATCAATTGACCCATTGTGTTGGGTAACAACTCTAATACGGATACATCTTCATTTTCAGATTCAGCAACACTTTCCATGTCAGAATCTGAATGCAGGTCCGATTCCGTGTCGGAAGAGATGGCTTCAGTCACCCATAAGGGTTCACCGCTCAGTAAATCTACAAAAATACGAAATCTGTATCCCGATGGACCACATCCAATAGCCGTTTTATCTCGTTTACATAATTTACGACGACAAAAGGGACATGTATTTTTACCGCTTGCAACCCATTGTTTTAAACAATTGGAATGAAACTTGTGCTGACATTGACTCAGTAGGTACCATTCCGTATCATCGCTACTTAAACAGATAGAGCAATCGTGGCTTGGGCAAGGCTCGCTACTCAGGGAGCTGAAATCGTGGGTTTCGTGTGGGGAAAGCTCACCACGGAGAGAGCTAGAAGCATTGGTTTCGTGTGGGCCAGGCTCGTCAGGGAGAGAGCTGGAATCGTTGGGTCTGGAACGTATCATCCTAGTAGGGATCAATAGGCTAGGTAGGAAGCCTTTTGGCAGTTTCCTGCACACAGGTTGAGATTCTTTAGAATAAAAGTCAATTCGACAACACTGGTATGAATCTGAATACAAATTAAAGCTTGCAAGAATTTGTACTAATACATTTAAAAAAAAAATTTTTTTTGATAGATTGAAATTGTTTTATTTCTTTTAGTCTACTTCCTTGGAGAGTGTTTCAGTCACTTTCACCCCTCCAAAGAATCTCTTTAGGACTTTCCGTCCTTGCCCATGCCTCTTGAATGTACGCCTCTTCATCTCCATAATTTGTATAAACATCCCCCCATCACTATAGCTGAGAGACCCAGGATTGTCACAGAATAGAGACGTTCTTGGGAACGGTCTTGATCCAGAGCGTTCAGATGGGATTTGGCCACTTTGAGAGCAATCAATTTAATTTCAAACATTTTCACTGGAAACTTTTCATAGATGAAACGTAGATGCAACATAAACAACAAGAGGATGTAGGATTCCGTGACTAAATTGATCTGTCCCTCGGGTTTCAAAGCATCCAACCAGTGTTGAATGTCAGAGGGGTGGGGTGCGGACAATGCGTCCACATTCTTTTGTATCAGGGAGGTTAACTTGATAGTGAGCCTGATATGGTTAGACAGGAGAATGTAATGAATCCATTGGGAGAGTTTCAAGGGCCGTTGGGAAGGGGGGATGTGTTCCAAGGGTAAACGCAGAGGTTCCAATTCTTTGGAAAACTGATCGGCAATATCACTAAACATGGCTTGGTTTTGAGTGTACATGAAAGCTCGGTCACAGGAGAAATGTTTATGAAAAAAAGGGAATGTTGTTTTTCAATTCACCTATTAAAGATTCAAAGTCATAATGATGATGTATACAACACAGCAAAGAAAATGAGAGCTTGAGTTGAAAGCTCAATTTTTTAAACACTATAAATATCTCTAAAAAAAAATTATTATTATTATTTTTTTACTTGACTTGGTAATTGTTTTTAAAAGTTTTTCTTCAACACACTTTTTCTTTGGAAAACATTTCTTGTACTCTGGGATGCAATGAAATGATATCCAGTCATGCTTGCACAAAATTAGGTGAGTTTTTTCATGATTCAACACTAATCTTAAAGAGATTTATCCGTGAAGGGTTCCTTTTTCTCCAACCTCGGGTCCTAACGAGATGGGTTTAACCTTCTTTTCAAGAGTCCCCATGCATCAGATTACAGGGTTCTCGTTTCGTCAAACGTCTCCACAACAAATAGGCTTTGGTGACGGCACAACTCTTTTTTGACACATTTTGCATGGATATTTCAATTTATTGGGTTCTGGGTCCACATAGACGTTCATCTCTTCGGGGGCCATTCTTTTCAAAGACAACAACAAGCCCGCCACATACACGTCCATGATTTTACATTCCACGAGCGCGGCCATCACTCGCGCCTCCCATTCAGGCACGAGAGGATATCGAAACCAGGGTTGTGTCCATGACGACCACACATTCCGATTCATCCACCGCCAACGCGGCTAGTCCTCCTGGTTGGTGACGAGAGATGAATTGCAAAGGAGTTTTAGCATTGGCCCAAGATGTGGATTCCATGGTATCCATAATCTCTCCACCTTGTTTTCTACGAGATGACAACAGTTTGTCTGATGGGTGTCAAAGTATGTGTTTCAAACTTTGGGTTTACAATTTCCAACGATGGGTTTCAAACGATGGAATTCAAACTATGGGTTTACTATTTCAAACATTGGGTTTAAAACTATGGGTTTCCAGGAGCACTTTTCTTGACACTTTCCTCTTTGGTCTCCAGGGGTCGCTTCTTTTTCGTCTGCTGTTCACGGCGCCATTCCGCAATCTCCGCCACCTGCTCTTGGACCGACTCCACGTACCCGTCTCTCGATTCGGGGCACGTTCCCTCAAAAATACTTTCCAAAAAGGATCGACATTCATGAGGGCTCGTGCAGACCCCCGAGCGATACAACTGACGGACGGCTTGGACGTGTTTGCCACGAGCCTCTTCGGCCTCGTAGCGAAACAGGTCGATATATTTCTTGGGATCCTCTCCCTGGTAGCCGTCCATGGTAAAGAATTCGTACACTGTTTTGGGATCGCTGATTTTCTGTAAAATGCTCGCCAACTTGATCAGATCCGAGGAGCGCACATTGTCTCGACCCAAAATACGCTCAACGCAATGCTGCTCATCCAACGTGGCATGTTTGGAACGGAGAGTCCAAATGTGAAGCAAATCCTGGTGGAGATGGGGATCCATCAAATAGGGTGCTTGGCGAGACACTTCCAAGACGTGGACCAGGGTAGATGGAAGGAGTGAGACACGCGTTTCAAAAGGCGCAGGACGAGCGTCTCAAGGGTCAAATGGGGATTGTCGTGTTGTTCCATCTCTCGTGTAAAGACATTGAGGAAGAGTTGACCGTCCATGATGATACTTGATCCTAGAGGTTGAAACTTTGAACTATGGAAGATATTTAAAAAAAAATAATAATTTTTTTTACATTGTCAGTTTACAAGAGCAAAAATCATATCCCGTACCTTCTCGAAACTGTTGGTCAAAAAACATTTGTTCCGTCGAGCGGTTCACTTGTACCGAGTGTGCTTCTATACACATGTGAGCACAATTTCGTTTCCAAGCTTCAAAGCTCAAAATTTCCAAGGGAGATCGTTCAGGATTTTTCGCTAACCCATCTCGCGTCAAAGGCAGGGGTCGACCAGTTCGACATTGATACTTTACTTACTCGGGAGAATCAAGCCCACCCAAGGGGTTTCGAGCTGTGAATCGACCCTCCGAGATGTAACTTTATTAAAGAAAACAAAAAAGTGTACAAAGTGGTCCCGAAGGAGGGACCCTCCCCACAAAATTCTTGAGAAAAGGGGGGGGGAATACAGATGGAAAGCTTTACAATTTTGTATAACATTGCAAATACAAAAAAACACACACACACACACACAAAACACAAACACTGACGCTGTCTAACTAATGAGACAGGAAAGACATGAAAAAAGTAATAAGAGAAGCGAGGAAACCCCTCCTGAATGGGAGTTCGAGAAAGGGGAAGAAAAAGATAGCGGGGGTCCAGACATTTTTTTTTTGTTATATTTTGGAAAGAGCAATAATGGCCGGAAGAACTGAAAGTTGAACCAATACACACCCTGATAGCAGAACTCGCAACAAAATTCCATTCCGCCATCCCAACCTGACGATCAACAATCAAAACGACTATAGAAACCTTCCCCCATCGACACATCGGATGCCACACAGAGCAACGACCTTGCAAAACCGATTCTAACGAAAATCACTCCCCCCCTGCAAACGTTTTCGTTTCGAAACGAAACGAAAGCAAGATCTGCCTTTTCCTCCTCTCTGGTCTTTCGACCACCACGTAAACTATCACCCCCCCCCCCACTCCCTGACTGCCGAAGCTATTTTTAGCTGAAGCGTTTCCAGTCCCCCGCTACTGGACTCTTTCTTCTATTTTCCTCCAACTTAGGTTGCCACCAGCTAACTGTAGAAGAAGCCTAAATTTTATAGGCTGGCTCTTAGACGCACCATATATTTCAAGTCGGTTCAGGAGCGGCAGCAGAGTGGGATCCTGGAAGACGTCCCAAAAGACGCAGGGGGGTGCCAAAGGGGAGGCACCATATCCAATGACCTCCCCTCTCCAAAAGCTTTGCACCCCAAGGCAATGAAAACAACAGAGAGGGAATGCAAACCAGTCATTCAAAAAAGAAGAAAGAGGGAGGGGAGGGAGACATTGGCCAAATGACGAGATCCAGCAAATGGCCGGGAGAAAACCAAATTAATTTTTTGAAATAAAAAATGAAAAATGAAAAGGAATAGCAAGAGGAAGGCCAAGAAACAGAAAAAAGGAGGGCTTAAGATAGCCTATCACAAATGGAATTTGAAATCACAAAGCAAGAAATTAATTTATTGTGGATAGTGCGATTATTAGTAACAGAGTTAACCCAAGGAGAAAGAGCATTTGGATTGGGATTAACAAGATGATGATCGACAGTGAAGGGACAGTGGAAAACGTAATGGTCGGCGTCCCCGGGCGACCCACAAATGCAATTTGGAGAGGAAAGAAGATTGAACCTGTGCAAGTAAGCGGGGAAAGGGCCATGATTAGTTAGAAAATGGACCAGATATTTAGAAATTGGAGGAATGTTAAAGTTAGGATTTTTAAAAAAGCGTTTGACCCTAAGCCCCGTATTGCAATCATTCCAATAGGAGGTCCAAGACTCTAGGACAAATTTCTTTAAGGAACTAGAGAGATAGGAGCGAGAAGCAGGGACCGAAAACACTTCACCATCATAAACAGCCTTTTTTGCACAAAAATCGGCGTAATCATTATAGATGTTATTGTTATGAGCTTTGACCCAGTAAAGATTGTAATAGTTCCGGAATTGAAACAATTTAAGTTTAATAGAATTGAGATAGCTAGATTTATTTGTAAGATTATTAAGAAAGAGAATAGAGGAGAAACTATCAGTATAGATGTGAATTTTAGTATTATGATGAACTGCCCAACAGACAGAGAGGCCGATGGCAGAGAACTCTGCCTGAAAAACAGAATTGAAATTTTGAATTTTAAAAAGATACGTTTTAAAGGGAAAGCCCCGATAAAAAATACACACGGCGAAACCAACCTCGGAACCGATTTTGGAACCGTCAGTGTACACTTCCCACTCAGATGGGCCCTCGAAAGTATTGATAGGGAAGGAAAGAAAATCCGGAGGCACCTGATGAAGAGAAATATAAGAGTCCAACTTCGAAGCTGGGATAAGACCTGGAAGGAGATCGTTCCTGTTGTTCCAAATTTGGAACTTAAAGTAGAGAGAGCGAATAATAATATGAATGGGGGGAATCCCTGATAGGATATTAAGAGCATCTGTAGGAGAGGTTTTATAAGCTTTGGTAATTTTTAATAAGTAAATCCTCTGAATGGATTTAAGTTTTTGTATCTGGACAGAGGTCAGGAATCCACCCCATACTCCTGCTCCGTAGGAGATGATTGGTTGAACTACAGAATTATACCAAAGTTTCATTAGGGAAATATGCTGGTGATTGAAATTTTTGGAAACACGATGAAAGTTGGAGGAAATCGAGAGAATCTTATCTTTGATGGAATTTATATGGGGAGTCCAAGATAAGAGATTGTCTATGTGGACACCCAAGTATTTGTATGACTTGGCGATATGGATGGAATTTGGACCAAATTTAAAAATAGGATTTCTCCTGAAGGTTGAGCTCCCACGAAAGCCACCGCATTGAAGAAAGGGACATCGGAAAACAACAGAAACGGTTTTGGCAGTTGCTATTGACAAATTAAGCTCGGAAAGCTTAGAATCGTCTAAACTTAAGATTTTGTTAGTATTATTCTCAAGTTCCCTATGCGAGAGGCCAAAAGAGACTACTGCGAGATCGTCCGCAAAGGCTTGAAGAAGAAACAGTTCAGAGTTCAGAGAAAGAATAGGGTTAAAATAAATATTCCAAAGAGTAGGGGAAAGTACGGACCCCTGTGGGCAACCTTTATAAATTTGTTTTTTAATTGAAAAAGAATTATCAGCCCAAATAATTACCCTGTTAGTGAGGTAAGAGTGAATGAATTTCTGAAAGTGAAGGGGAATATGGAATGAATGAAAAATATTGAAGAGAGTCGACCAATCCACGTTGTCAAAAGCAGATTTGATATCGATAAACGTGGAAGCAGTATGCTTATGCACCCGTGTATTTTTAATGTGATGCACTAAATTGTCAACAGCCTCAATGCAACTGCGGTTTTCCCTAAAACCAAACTGAGACCCATGGAGAATTTTATTCTCAGACATCCAGAGAAGAAACCTATTAAGAAAAATTCTTTCTAAAATTTTGCCAAGAGTGGACAACAAACAAATGGGACGATAGGAGAGAGCAGACGATGGGTCACGCCCAGGCTTTAGAAGAAATTTAATTTTAGTGTCCTTAAAAATGGAGGGGAAGTGGCTAAATTGGATGCAGTGGTTAAAGAAACGGAAAAGCAAGTTGGGGAAAGAATTATAAAGAGCTTTCCAAATAGCGTAGTCAGACATTGATACTTTAAAATAGTCATGATATTTTTCATCTGGACACTGTTTTGCAAAGGTAATTGCTCTTGCACCACTCGCATCCAATTGAAGAAGTAGGCCACAATACCACATTTTTGAAAGATGGCCCGAATATCGGAAAAGGCTAACACGCGTTCAGCGTCTAATCGCCTCAACACGCCCAGCCAATGTTTAGCTGACGTTCTGTACACTACTTTGTTGTCGGGTACCACGATAAAGGTACACGTATTTAAATATTTATAGGTCCCATTCAGTGTCCTACCCTTGTTGTACGGGAGGCCACGGGTCAAGAGACAGGCATCGGGTAACCGTTGGAGCAACTCTTGACCCGTATACCCTCGTGTGAACACGGTCGAATACCCATGGCGTGTAGCCAATTCAAAGACTTGGGTCTGTGTGGAAAAACAA
>BMAO01031489.1:0-21861 GCA_019973975.1 Trichonephila clavata | reverse complement strand
ATTTGTGGCATTCAGGCTTTGTGCTCTTAAGATCCTGGGCTAGCCGCGATGTCGGGGTTATAAAGGTGTACGTTGTGCCACTGCTTCAATTCATATTAGTGGCGTGGTGTGGAAATTTGAGGAAGGAGGTTCCAGATCAATTTCGTCCCTGTCAGTGAACCGGGTTGTCGTCATTAACGCTCGTTCACTTTAGTTTGTACATACGAGGGGGGATAAGAAAAAAGTTTACAAGTCGAATAAAGAAATATTTTAAACAATAGACAGAAAATATAAACGAGAATTAAGATGCATATGTACCTATTACATTTTGAAATAATCACCAAGTCTATTTAGGTATTCATCAGAATGCAGGACCAACTTGCTTAACCCGTCTTGGAAGAAATCAGGTTCCTGTTCATTGAGCCAGGTTTGGACAGATGGTCTCACAGAACTGTCTTGGAATATTCCAGTACATCAGAAACGATATATTGCACGCTACCATAACTTAGTCTCAGCTCTGACGAGATTTCACACAGAGTTACCCGTCGATCATTTTGAATCATTTCTTCAATTCGTGCCGTGTTGATTTTTGTCGTTGAGAAATTTGACCGGCTGGCTTACTGTCATACTGCGGTTTTCGACAACCTGTCTGCCTGTTTGAAAAGAGTGACGTCATTTCGCTACATGTTGTCTGCTCATTACTTTTTTACCATAAACTTCTACGATTTGACTGTGAATGTAAGATGCGGACACATTCTTTGCTGATAAAAATCGAATCACGGCTTGCACTTCCAAACGAGAACAATTTCCTAAGCGTTTAGCAATTTCAATCGTCCTGAACCGTCTGGGAACTTTCACTACCAACCCGTACACCATATGTATGACAAGTAGCATCATTTGTCTCCACTCTGGGGAACAAAATTTCTCCACAATACGTAGTTTTCAAATGCTGCGGCTTGTAATCTTTTTTTTTTATCCTCACACAAAATCAAATCAAATAATATTTAGATCAAATGAAAAAAATATTTGATAATTTTCCAGAAAATTGATATATGAGAAAACAAAGATCAAAATACATTGATCTGCGCGTGAAAGTTATATTAACGTCGCACTACAAATCAGTAGTATGGGATATTGGTGACACACCTCGTAATTCTGTACCTCAGTCAATTGACGGTCACGGAACCTTCTGTCACCTTCCTCTCCTTACTAACGAGAATACATTGAGCTTCAACACATATAACGAGCATTATCCCCTTCTACTTGTGGACCTTAAGAGGCAACTGGACTCGAACTCACGACACTTCGGCTATGAGATAAATATTCGTTAAATGTAAAAAGAAATATAGCAATCTTCAAAAACATATATAAGACTTGGATTAAATGCTAAAATATCATGTCAAATTTTCTACTATGTCAAAAAAAGTATTTTGAATGATCTATCTTAAGATTAAGATAATGAAATATTATTATAAAAAGTTGTTATTAAATATCGACTATATTAGTTGAAATAAAAAAAAATTAAGCCAATTTTAGAATGTTCCAAAGTGTTTGCATCCAGGAAGTAGTTTGACACACACGCACACACACTTGTGTGTTTATTATACTTCACAACCATGTAAAATCATGTTTGTTAAGGGATTTTGGAATGTTTATTTTAATTTTGAAAAATTGTATTTCTTTAGGAAACTTTTGTATTTTTTTTTGTTATAAAAACAATAATTCAAATTAATACAGCGTAATTATTTAAATATATTCGTTTATTTACTAAATTAATATAATTCAGATATCTATTGTGAATGTTTCAATTTTGCCGAGAAGAAATGTGAACATCCAAAACTGAAATTGTTACACTTCCCGAACAATGTTCTGGAATTAAATCATTCTACACAAAATGAATTACTCTCATATAAATCCATAAAATTTGATCTTGTAACAACAATTCCGTGCCACTTTTTTTCTTTAGATGTGATGAATAGGGCTCTAAATCCAACTGAGAATAAATTGAAGAAAATGGTTTCACTACAACGCTTCCATTTTGGCAGCACATTCAGTGTAGCATTCTGTGTTGCCAGTCGATGGAGTGAAAAATCCTTCCTTTATTTTCTGACTACCCGAGAGAAATAAAAGTAAGAAGGGTTAGAAAAGGTTACGGCGCAGAGCAAGAAAGGAAAGCGATAAGACCGTCTTTGCTTTCTAAACCTGAGAAATAATCAGGATGAAAGTTTTCCTCTGCTTTTGTTGAAGAGTAATGACTGTCTTATTGTAACGAAAAGACCTGTGGAAGGGGTGGATGGAATAAAAAAAATCACGGAATGGTAATGCTGCTCCATTTCTCCCCCCCCCCCCTTTCTGTTTTTCTCTGAGAATTCATGCAATTTCGGGGAAATAGCATGGAAAACCTTTTTATCTTCAAATGAAGACTTGAACGTAAATTATATAAGTTTTCTGTTGCTCTAAGCTGATAAATTAAATTCACAGAAACTTAGACAATAAAGGTAAAATCCATTTATTGACTCGAAAAATTTTGTAACAAATTATCTGTCTCGGGCATTAAAACGTATTCCTACAAGCCTCTAGGCTTCTTTTTTAAGTGAAGCAATTGGTTCATTTCTATTCTTCACTGTTTATTGTTTTTTTTTTAAATTAATAGTTTTTTGATACGTTCTGAATTTTAAAAACCATATAAGATTCATTTTTTAATCTCATGCGGCTGGATTTTAGCCTTACAATGGGTCCCAAGTCATGTTGGGATCCCCGGCAATCTGAGAGCCGACTAAAGAGCCAAGCAGGGAGCCGAGTCGTCACAATCGGAAGTCCTCTTGACTCTCAGAAGAGCAAAGAGCATTATTTCCGCATTCGCTGACAAATATACTACCATGACCATGGGAAACTCTAGCCTCTGTGGGTCTAATCCCGAGGCACCTGGAGAGAGCAGAGTCTGTTGCCCGCTTTCGTCTAACCACCTGATATGACTTTTTGGGAGTACACTTCCACTGGCTTGGCCTGGATGCTGACGAGGTTTGCCCACTCTGCGACCATGCCAGAATTGATGGCGACTACTAACTCCAATGCACTGGACTCGATGAATACCCGACTGACGACATCGTCAGTCCGTACCGGGAGGCTCGGTGTCAAATGGTCAAGAAGCCAAGCATGCGTGTTGGATAAATAAGTAAATAATTTTAAAAGAATTTTTGTGATATATAAATCATGTTATAAAAACAATATAGTTTAAAAAACCGGTGTTGAATATTATCTATATATTATCAAATACAGCATTTTAATGTTAAAAACTTGGATTATTTTTGAAATTTAGGGATAGTTTCGATTATTTGATGTTTTATATTTGAAAAAAAATATTGCATCAGTGATTTAAAAAAAATACAATAACTTCGGAAGATTCAAGTTTTTATTTAAAATTAATTACTATTTTTAATATAGTGATTCAAAAATTTAAAACATAGTCGTAAATTATTTTCATTTTCTGACTACTTTCATGAAAATATGTTTCCTTAATTTAAATAATCAGAGATAATTACAATTTTTATTCATTCGCGAAATATTATATGAACTCAAAATATTGCCAAAGATTTGCTTTAATTTTAAGGTAAAATAAATAAGTATACTAGAATTCAGTAAAAACATAAAAAGGTCTTCCAAGTTAATCTTAATAAAGGTCCATCAAAAATAAGAGATTTTAGCATTTATAGCCATGGTTTTGAAAATTGCGTCGTATGTTTTCATCTAAATTTAATAGTTGCAAATCTTTTGAAAATATTTTCTATCGCATTTTCCATGTTTTCAATATGTATTTTTTACCACTTTTTTGCAATAATTCAACAAAATATAACAAAGTTTATTAAGTAACTTTTATAATGCGTTACTTTGTGGTTATTAAATAAAAATGACGATTAGTTACTTTCTGGCAAGTACAACTAAATTTAATTTCCGGGATTGTTTCTAATATCACTATAGCTAATCTTGCAAAAGGATAACTGCAAATGAACGATAAAAGAAACTTAATCTGGGAATCTTTAAGTAGGGTATATCAGTGTGATCTATCAATTGAAATATTATCCTGGAAATTTGATTACGATTTGAAATTACGAAATACGTTCCCCAAATTGCTTCGGTGCAAAATAAATTAAAAATTTATATTACCATTCGTTGTAATGAGTGTTTGAACTGAATTTTTGTATTATCCTTCATATAATTTTATTTTGATGATTTATTGAAATGTGTAAAATTAATATTTCTATCCTTCTTTTTAAAAGAGGACTTTTAAACCACTGATAACAAAATACACTTTATGATTTTGATATAATTAGTGATTTATTTTAAATGAAGAAAATAGCGGTAAAAATGACGAGGATTGAAATTATGTTAATAAATATAGTCTCTTAAAGTTTTTGAGAGAGAAAAAGCTACTTATATAATCATAATTTCGAAATAAATTAGTGTTCGTGAAGGCATTCAAGCCCATTACATTCACTATTCAACATTCTAAATATATTTTAATACTTCATGGCCTGTATTCATAGTATTTACATATTATCCCCCAAAAAATTTAAATATTAAATTTGTGAAGAATTTTTTTTTAAATAAAAACAACAAGAAAAGTTGCTTTAAAGTATATATCACGTATGAAACTCAAATCAAATTAGCAATTTTAAACAAAAAAAGAGAATTATTGTGCGCAGGATGTAATTGAAATAAAGGTCTGAACTGAAAATGGGAATAATGTCACCAAAGTAAGCAACATCAGCAGCTATGGCAGAAGGTAGTAATTCTGGTATTAAGGACCTCTGGCGACTGAATGAGCATCTCGTAGCTCTTATCGAATGAGCTCTCGCTGTTTCTCGAGCTTTACCTAGAGAATTAAAGTCCTAACAAGGCAATCAGGAGGACAGCAATGTAATAAATGTGAAAGCTAATTCTACACATTTTCATCATAATAAGCTGGTTTTCCTTTGTGCTAGAGCCATATATCCACTTGTTAAATTTTGGGCATATATCATGGTAATTCTAACATCATCTACTTCAAGAAAATGAGACATTTTTGTCCGTTAAAGAGGTCTTTAATATGGCCCAATTAATTAGTTACAGACCACCTCCACCTCCCATTTTCACAGAGCTTTTTGAACCAACAGAGTGGGGATTTAATATTTTCCTCATATGACGGTCACGTATGTTAAACATTAAAACACAAGTGTAAACAGAATAGGTACTACAGTATATGACGGCGGTATGGCATGTTGTACTATCGTGCACATGTTTTATTAACAATCGTGCTAATAAAACACGCGCAAAAAAATTAGCTTCTTAATAAAACACTCCTTGAAGAGGAAAGGGAGTTAACATTTCTTCACAAAACACTTGCTGTACATTTAGTCAATTGGCTTAACCACTTGGTAGCTAAGTGCTTTTCACATCAATCATTAAGGTACTCACCCACTTCATGCAGAATTTTCCAACTCCATTACAGTTCTTCCTTGATTTCTTTCACTTGTTTGAAGATGAAATAAACACAGCTCCACTACTTGCTTACACTCTGATGTTCTTCGATCGGGTAATTTCTGTTTGGTAATTCATTGGTAAGCCTTCCTTATTACCTGATGAATGCTTAAAGGAAATACAAATTGGCATTTTCCTTATTAGAATGTTGGTCCATCCCTGGCAAAAAGCAACATTTTAATGAAAAATTCTGCAAAATGTATAGCTGGCATTACTTCTTTTGCAGATCTCCAATCTGTTGCAACTTACTTGAAGGATATTTTTCCATTAATTTGCATCTTCGGAGTGATTTTGAAAAGGATATGAAATATTTATTTTACTGGGGGTTGGATTGAATTTTTTTAAGATAATGATTAAATAAATTTTCTGGAAGAATGTTTTTAGCGACCTCTTTTCCCATTTCCAGTTCGGCACATCGTTATAGTTACACAAACACACAAAATTATGAACCATACGTTAACCTGTGTACATTACATATATTTATATAATTCTACGTAGAAATAATGCAAGAGTTACTCTTAATAAGTAACTTATATGTTAAAAATTTTAAAAAAATAATTCCCCCAAATAAGCAACAAAATTGTGTATTTTGCAGCAACTTTTAAGCACAAAATCTTTATTTTAATGGATTATAATTTGTATCATTATTAATGATAAAGTAGTAAAAAGGCACCACTTGATTAATTACAATTAAGATAACATTGATAACTTATCGGGGTTAAAATTCTTTCATTCAGAAAGCATAACAAATGTTTAAAAGGCAACTTTTACAGACTTTTTAAAAGTATTATAAAACACTATTAAAAGCTGAAATTTCTCTTTTTTTACATTGAATCTAACATTGTTTTTGAATATTGTTTTGGAAACAAACTTCATTCTTGTCTTCTTTGAACTCGAAACCAAATGGAATTGATAACCAAGGAGAAAAATGCAATATTCGTGCTTTTTCAAACATGTTATAGGCAGAATATGATCTAAGAATCCCTACGGCTTGCGAATATTTTCAAAATAAAAACCTTCGCTTTATACTGGCATTAGGGACGAGGTATTCAAAAGTAAAATTCCATCTCCGATCTTCTGCCTTCATAACTTTTACCTGACCTGATCCATGGCTCCTTTAAATCCCTGAAGGCTGTAGTAACAGAGAATAGTATAGCGCTATCTCTACAAGCATCTGGGATGCTTCAGCGTATTCTGTACATAAACAATAAGGTCTCCTAAGTCAAAAGAAGATAGTTGCCTGCCATTCTGTACCCACATCTGATGTAAAGAAACACAGCTAACAAAAAATAGAGATGGCAAAAGTGTTTTAACAGAGTCGAAACAAAGAAAACCTACGAAATAGAGGGGAAAACGTGGAACATTTCTCTGGAATATTTATTGAATCAACGCTAAGTTGGCACTTTTATTGTATGCATTATGTCCTATCTGTTCTTTTTTTTTATCTTTCCTTTTCTTTCCGTTTGAAGTCTTAGGGTATGAATTTGCTTTGTACTTTTTCATACTAAAGGGAAGAGATTTTTGGAAAATGGCGAGACGTTACGAGGTGGAATTTTTGACATGATGAACACTGAGTAATCATTTTCTAGGGAAGTGATGTAATTCATTTTGGTTCGGGAATTCAAAGAGAAAATTGAAAAGAGAAACAGTTAAAAGGGGGAAAAGCAAGAGAAAAAAATGAGATAGAAAAGTAACAAATAGATCGAATTCTTTTGGATATATTCATTGATTTTTTTTCTTACTTAAAGAAAAGTTCTTTTACAGTTTTAGATTTGATAGATTTGACCTTCCATGAAAAAACATGACTTTTCTTTTCCTGTCTACAAGGCGATATAATGAATTTTGGAGCTGTATTTGAACAAAGAATTAAAAAGATTTTTGACATAATATTCAATATATATCTTTGAAGGATGAATTATAAGATACTCGCAGCATATTACAAACATTGTGTTTAAAATTTATAAAGAAAAGGAGTCTTACATTGATAAATACTTTCACCAATTAAATGATTTTAGTGTGTCATTGATAAATTTCACTAATAGTTTTATACGAAAACTCAAACATGAATTTAAAATTTTGCGTTGATTTAAACGTATAGTGTTTGACGGAAACGTTTTAAACGGGAAACAGGAAATTTTTTAAAGTTAACGAATTCTACAACAAATTAGAAGAAAATTCCAAAATCGGTGCCAAGTTAAACCAAGACCAAAACTAAGTTAAAATGAAATCAATGCCGATACATAAATAGCACATTAAATTAAATTTAATTAACTTTTAACTGATATTGTTTATATTCAATATGTTGTACACAAGAACAAAATGAAAAAAATTCATATGTTTAATTTTTGGTTCTTAGATATCATAACGTTTTGAAACATTTAACAAATGCTTTCGTTGGTAGAGGATGTGGTCCGTTTAATTCTGTTAGTATCTGAAATTCAAACCCCTACTTGTGATGGATATTTTCAGGTGCAGAATCAGCGTAAAATGTGTATATTCCAAGCAAGAAATGAAATTTAACTCTACTTCCAGATTTTATGAACAGATATATATATAAACAGTCATTTCTAATAACTAAGCGCAACACTTCATACGCATATCCTTAACTCCTCTGTTGGGGTCGCATTTCATACGTTTGGCGTTGTTTTCGTCGCATGGCAAAGAAAAATTTTATCCTTGAAACTGAATTCATTGCCATTTTACGCATCTTTTTAATTTCCGTGACATATTTGTATTTATGAATATTTTTCTACGATATGGCGCACTAGTATTATACTTTCTTCACAATAATCGCAGTGAGATTTCCCACCTGGAATCTAACACAAATAACACCTAATAAATGTCGTAATGTGCGTAAAATTTCACAAAAAAAACAAAAACATTCCAGATATTTTTTATATTTATTATCAAAATTTTGTTTGACAAAGTAAACAAAAAATAATGTGTAATACATGATTTCGGTTTTGTGATAAATGTGATTTTTCCACTCTGATGTCCAAGGAAGATTGTAATGTTGTTTTAAAGGTAAGTACTATTGTATTTTCCAAAATAAATTTTTAGACAAATACTTTTATTAATTTTTAAGCAGATCTTAAACACTTCAAAGCAGTAAAATTAATATACATGTTATCACAGTGTACTTTTAAAACTGAAAACTAAGGCGCTTCGCCGGGAAAACTGGAGATCAGTGAACGGGATATCACATATTTTTCCGACTATAAAACAAGTAAAAAAACTGCTTACTGATAAAAACTTAATTCGCATTTTTCACTTTTGGCTAGATTAATGGTCAACTTTGATATTTGTAATGCATCAAAGATAAAAATTCTTCAAAACTGATACAGAATTTGAGAAAATAGATTTAATTGATACAAAATATCTCGTTAGACAAAAACTGAAAAATGCTATGCATGTATTTTCTGGGCAATTTGAGTAAAATAGGAAACAAATAGTCTTAAAATAAATACAGAGGAATATATTGTTTAATAAAATGGGCCAAATACATGTTGTAATTCATAATTTTTGTGATGAAGTGACATTTTATATTAAGAATGTGATTTTCTCAAAATTATGTTTTTCTAACTGCGTGTACCTTTTTCACAGAATCTACTGAATGAAAATATCTGCAATTTTTTTTCTCATGTTAGTGATATGTAACTATATATACTGAAGTGAGCTTTTTTAGATATTCCCAAAATATTTTGAATGAAAGCAGCTATCGTAACAAAAAATGACAATTTTCAACGTAAAGTATAGTGATACTTTTACGTTGCATGCTTTTAAAAAACCTGAACAATATATTTGAAATATCTCACTTTAGTATAAATATAAAAGCCTGATTAATATACAGACAAAATGTGAAGTCTTTATATTTAACAATTTCTGAGAGAAACGTTCTTAAAAAAGGCCCAATTTAACATTAGCGGTATAGAGGGTGCCTAATAACCTTAATTATGTGCAATAAAAAATGATTTTTTGGGTCAGAAATTCATAACCACAAAATCCGACAGAGGAGGGGTTGAGGTAAAGGAATTATTACTTTTAATAATTACTTATTTCAGTATCTTATATATTTTGACAGAGTGGGGATGCATACATGCCCATGATTATTGAAAAAAATTAAAACTTGTAGATATAAAAGTTTCTTAACTTGAATTGAATTGAATTTATCATTCAATGCATTCTAGATCAGTGGTAGCCCATTGACATTTTTATGAAGTTTTTTTTCAAAAATGACAACTAACAAAACGTATTATGGAACTAGCTTTCATGGCCCGGCGTTGCACGGTCTATTACCGAGGGTATAACTTAATCCACATGTTAATCTTCATTTTTATATTTGTTAATACTGAAAATCCGAATACACTCAAATAAAATGGAGAAAAGGGTGAAAGCTTAGGGGTCGTCCTCGTTACTTGATCGTGGTTGAAAATTTCGAAGTCCGTCGCCAAAAAACTCTGGAGTAGGTGAACAGTGCGACTTTAAAAATCCCTCACTCTCATTTCAATTCTTTCGTTGCAATTTTTTAGACCCCGGAAACGAAAATGTAGCTTTTTTAAAAATAGTTGTATGTTGAAAAAAGACAGAGAAGTAGAAATTTTTAAAATTACAAAATTTCACTACTATTTTAAATCTTGAAGTAAAATTGTGAGGATTTTTGGAAATGTTCGACACACGGAAAAAAAGTTTCATGCAATTATCTTTACGAATGAAGAATTTATTAAATGATTGATTGAGTGTTTTATTAAAATTCGTTCAAATAAGTTTTCGGCTTTTTATTTTTTAAATCACTGATTCTGAAAGTTTTAAAAATCATTTTTATTTAAACGTAACGATATTGATTCATATGAGAAAATCATAATATATGCAAAACATCATTGTTTTGTAAAAAAAAAGAAGTTTTTTTCTATAAAATTCTTTAAAGAAAGATAGTTTTTGGCATTTTATTTTTTTAATCATTGATTCTAAATGATAAATGACTTTTTTAAAAATCATTTTCCTTTAAATGCATCGATATTTATTCATTTTAGAAGAAACCATAAAATAGGCAAAGTATTATTATTTTGAAAAAACATCCGAATCGTGACAAATAATTGATGTTTTGTATTTAATTTATTCAATCACTGATATTAAAAGAGCAAAGTATGAATCTTTTTAGTTCAGATGGTTTACTTATCATAGTTATAAGAAATCCTTATACGTAACGATTGAAAAATTTCGATTAATGATTTACAGAAAACAATTCTTTTTTACTTAAAAAAATGTATATTTAAAGCAACAAAGAAAACGTTCTGATATAATATATTACGAAAAACCAAGCATATTCATTATTTTAACAATAATTGTTTTCTTAGAGCTTAAAATAATACGAAGTTTTTTTTCAAAAATGACAACTAA
This sequence comes from Trichonephila clavata, assembly GCA_019973975.1. Taxonomy (NCBI): domain Eukaryota; kingdom Metazoa; phylum Arthropoda; class Arachnida; order Araneae; family Nephilidae; genus Trichonephila; species Trichonephila clavata. The sequence goes on along the minus strand of BMAO01031489.1, from coordinate 10,968 downwards.
CAAAACGTATTATGGAATAAGGATTAGGCTTTAATAAAAATTAAGCTACTACTTTTAATGAAATTCTTTTTGAGTTTAGCAAATTTTCAGCTACGTTTGCATGCGTATCTTGCGACATTTGAAATTGAGTATTGGAAACCATGGTAAACTGGTGGCGTAACACTTCTATTTCTTGATATTATTTTGCTTTGCCTGTTGGTTCTCTCTTTTTGTGAAGTTCCTTTTCCGTGATATGGAAAAGTACGAAGAAACGCAAATAAAGGACAATACATTGGGTGTAAGGTTCTGTCGTCTATTTCTGAAGAAAAGAAGCAAACAAAATTCAATTTGTAATACCTGTCGATTCCTGCTTGACTCTAAAACCCCTTGTCTATCTGTAAACCCGGCTAGGTGTGTGGGAGAAACTGAATGATCAACAGATATGATTTCAATCTAATTAATTTATTGTTACCAAAATATCAATCAGACACAATAACAATCTAATTAAGATAGGCGATCAAATAGTAGAGTGCGGAGGTGAGATTCTATAACACGGGGATACTACTAAGGACCCTCCACTGAATCTAAGATAGCTTAAATACGCTCAATATAAACTACGTCGCACACTAATGAGCTAACTTCTAATTAAACAAGCTCACGATACCTGTACTTTTTATGCAGCGGATCCTACACTTGAATCTTGCAGGTGATCTTTATCGGGATTGATCAATGCCATTGAATACACTGGGGTTATCCTTTTTCCTGGACAACCCCAGGAACTCTTAATAATTCCACTATCTTTCAATCTTCAACTAACAAACTAACTCGCAAACTCTTTGCTAACTCCTACTTGCCAAATCCAACGGGCCAACTCACAAACTCGCGAAAACAGAATTTATATAACATACTTCATTTACATAATCACACTTTCTTGGTCGGCGAAAGTTGGTTGAGTTAAAATATTTTTCCCCAGAAGAGTCCCCAAGGTATTAGTACAGTCGTGGATAGATCCATTGCAACTTTTTATTTAAAATTTAATCTAAAATATAATTTCCTTAGTCAGATACAACTGTCTTCCAGCGTTCTGGCAGCTTATCTAACCCCCTGGAAAAGAAGTCCTCTGTTTTGGAGATAAAGTATTCTTCCACTGCCATTTAGACAACTTCTAATTTACACATCTTTTTCCCTCAAGAATGTTTTGCAGCGACCTGAACAGATAATAGTCAGATGGTTTAATATGAGGAGTATATGCTGGCTGAGGTAAAGTTTCCCAACCCAACCCTGCAATTTTGGTTGCGGTGTTACTTGTTGCACGTAGTCTAGTGTTGCCGAGATGAAGAATCACACCCTTTCTGTTAGTCAAAGGTGAACCCTTATGTAAAATTTCTATATTCAAAACAGCAAGTTGTGAACAGGAATGACCATTTCATTTTCCTTCAGTAACTCATAGTGCACTATACTCTTGCTATCTCACCAACAACACAACATAACCTTCTTCTGATGAACACCAGCTTTGGATGTGGATGGTGATATCTCCCTTTTGTAAACACACGCTTTTTTTCTAACCACGTGTTTGTACACTACCCCCTTTTAGTGGTCGAAGAAAGTTTCTTTTTTGAATGGATACGAGATTTGAAGAATTTATTGAAATTCTGTCTAGTAAATTTTTTTCGCTCAATTCGTGTGTCACCCAAATTGAGAGTTTGGACACAAAATTATTTTCAATATATATATTTACATAATAATAAACACACTAGCTCATTTTATTACGGTAACTTTATACTTTTCCTTTTTCTATTAGATCTTTTTAATTCAATGAAATACATAAAAATCAAAACAGAATGAAATGAGTAGCAATTCTCGAAGGTATCACTCCTTACAAATTTTCTTAATAATCGACAAATAACTTTTTTTCTTGTGTTAGAATTCTTTGACCCTTTGTACTATTTTATCTAGTTCTCTACGTATGTCCTATATCCGTATATTCACATTTTTCGTCAATACTATATTTAAAAGTAATAAGTTTTTTTAATATTTTAATTAATTCAAGTTTATTTCTGGAACATAGATTAACATTTCTTGAAAAGTTAGAACTTTAATTATTATTTCTTTCTTTATATAGATAAATTTTAATTTAAGATGCAGATCAAAAATCTTTCTACTGATTTTTCTCTTACAAGGTCTTTAAATAAAACTCGTTATGTAAATAATGTCAAGGAAATAACTCAATAAAAATTCATATTCCTTTCAAAAGTAATCAAAGCAATTACGAAATTTCTACCATGAATATACGCTTTATATTAATGGAATAAAAGCATTGTATCATAATGATAAATTTGAATAATTTTTTTCATAGGTTTTGTTACGAAATGATGGAAATAATTAATGAAATTCATCTGAAGTTATTGAAAAATAATATGAAAAGGATATTTTTGAAAGGATAAAGAAATATAATGTGTATTAATGCGCAAATTGAATAAAATTCCTATTGTTTTGTTCCCTCAAAAGTATTGGGGGAAAAAAAGAAATTGTTTTCGAATTTTGAAGTGAACGCAATACTCTTCAAATTGTTAGTTTCTCAAAAAGGAGCATTCTGAAGTATTGCATGTAAGTAATACATAATTCGTTTGGACATCATCTACGATGCTTATGAGAAAATTATATCAAAAAAGGTAATTTCAGTTTAAGTTCTCGCTTTTAAAACTCATCAAAATGGAAAGTAAAAAGTTTGATAGAATAAAAATTTTTAAAAAAATCTACACAAAAAAAGTTATAAAATGTCTATTTTTAAAATCTGATGTATTATTCATTATTTTGTGTGTGATTTATCTCTTTGATTACATTTTCTTTTTAATAAATAAAATTTGGTTGTTTTATCAACATGGATAACATATTTTATTTAGCTAATTTCTTTTAATTAATATTGCTGGCAAGAGATCAGCCAACTGTCATATGACTATGTTAGAATTGTTAATTGTGTTACTTATATCTTTGTTTGCTGATATATTTGGAAATATTAACAAAACCCATTAAAGTTTCAGAAAATTAATCAGGTAAAATTAAAACATAATTGATATAAGTTATCCAAAGGTAAAGCCGTATAAAGTTTAGGAAATTCAATTGTATTTTTTCGTGATGTTATTTAAAAGGTAAGTAGTATTAGTTATAATTTTCTTAGAAGAGATAATTTTGTTTTCCCTCGTTGCCACCTTTTCTGATTTATTCTTATTGAATTGTTATAGATATTTTATTTAAAAAAAATATCTAAGCACTTTTAATGCAATATAAATCTGTTCCGATTCAAAGTTTGTTTTTCTATCGTTTTATAAATAGTTCTTATATTACCAAATAGTCAAATAATGAGATCATCCAATAATATCAGACTCAAAAACAACCATATAAATAAAGACTACTTTTATAAAAACAACCAAAAATAAAAGTAATTATAAAATAAGAGGTAATAAATGAATATTTATCTTCACAGAAATTAAACAGTATTCGCATACTGTGGTAAAAGCAACAAGGATAAATTATTGCTTTGTTCTAGTTCCTGAACATATCTTCTTTGTTATATATTTTCTTTTCTGTTTAGAGATAAATAAAGTTTTCAGGGATTATTTCTAAGTTCCAAGTGTTAATTTTTTCTCGAGAGCTAAGAATATAAACAATTTTCGACATGATATAATTCTTTGAAGTTAAAATTAAATAATTCGAATATCTTCACATTATTTGTAAGTAAATAAGATTTCAAAAAAAGAGTAAACATTTTAAAATGTAATAACAATTTTAAAAATTATAAGAATATTAAAATAATGAACATTTTTGTAAGAAATATTAAGTAAATTTTACGTTCCGCATGATATTTTTCTAAAATAGTAGCCTTTGATGTATAAAACTTTATAGAATTATAGAATGTACATACTCTTTAAACCTTACCTAATTTTATACATTATACCATTTTTACTTCAAAAAAATTTTAAAACTTTGAAATTTAAAAAAAGTTAGTTTTTTTCCATTTTTCAAAAACTATTATTTATTATTCTATTTATATAAAAATGCTAAATAAGGATACGTATATATCTATTTTTAACTTTATAAATCAACTTATTTCTAGTAATTAGAGCTACTATTTTAGAATATATGCGCTACATAAAACTTAAATAATATTTCTTGCAAAAATGTTTCTTATTCATATGCTTAAAATTGTTTTAAATTATTTAATTTTAATCTCAAAGAATACATCTAATCGAAAATTGTTTATATATTCACCTCCGGGGACAAAGTTAGCACCCCTGAGACCCCTTTGGAGAAAAATTTTAATCTTACAAAAGAACTATTTTATTCGAGAGAATAAATTATTACATATAATTATAAGTAATTTAAAACAGACATTTTATACTAAATATTTAGTATGTTAATGTCTATCTACAAGGTAACAGTAAAATTCAATCGCACTTAATCGTTTTCAGTATATTTTATCATCAAATCTGAACTGGTTATTGAGGAATTATAATGATTCCTTAATAGTTACTATTTATAAAATAAAATCACACAACTTAAGGTAGAAATTTTCTCTAAAATATTTATCAGTTTTCGTATGAAAGTTTCTGAGTGTTAGTATTTCTTATTATAAAATTATTTTCGTAGAATTATATAAGCAATCATTTGAACTATATATAAGCTAGATATTTTTGTGTGAAATAATATATTCTATGTGTGTGTATAATGTATCAATGAGATGGTATTCATTTTGTGAATTATAGTCGCGGCAATAAAAAAAAAGGCTTTTTGATATTGGTCATATCATCGTTTATTCAACTTTAACATCAGGAGATTTATTTTGAGCTTGGAACTTAACACAAGAGAGAGAAGTATTCGTTTTCTGAATTTAAATATGAGAAGAAAAACAGAGGGAAATGTAATATGAAGAATATGATCATATGTTCAAGTGAAGGGAAATATTTCAGAAATTACATCAGTGTTTTAGGGGAAAGTTTTACCTGCTTAATAACGCACGTGTAAGCTATTATAATATTATTTTTCTAGGAATCGCCAGTAACTCAAGGTCTAATTTTTTTAATGTGGAATCCCTAATAAATCTGTCAATCCATAGGTTTTAATCCTTTAATGCTAGATGAAATAAGACGCGTTTCAAAATCAGGTATTTTAAATAGGATTTAGATATGATAAATAAATAAGATTAAAATTTTAATTATGAAAGGTTAGGTTGATAGGAGTTGCCGATGGTATCGTTTTTCATTGTTTTACAACACAATTTTAAATAATTTTAAAATTTAAATTTGTGATTAATAATAATTGTTTGTTATAATTTCACAAATTTTATACAAATTCCAGAAATATAAGTAGTTAAAAAATTCCTAAAATTCATTCTAAACTCTAAGTTAATTAAGCCCTTTCAGATCAATGAATTTCATTTTGCCGTCAAGTGACTTTACTTTTTACATTTTGCTCTCATTAAAAATAAATTGAACGTTATATCACAAATTAATAACTGTGCGCGCATTACCCAAATCATTAGAATTTTCCAGCGACATTCATCCCATGTTTTTTTCTCTTAGAATCTCCCCATCATCACAATAGTCGTTCTTTGACATTTTGTAATTACCTTTAATCCGTACAGCATGTCTCATTTATTTCATAACCATCAGAGTGTAAAATTAACTTATAAAATGCTTTCCTCTTTTCTGTCCAGATCATTAATTACTAATTGTTCTTATGATTTTTTTTTCATTTTTCCCTATAGAACGTGCAGTGGGATACTGAAAATCTTTTTTCACTGCTAATGACATTGGCTAGGTCTACTACGCCTCATGTTTTGGTTCAAATTAATTGAGTAAATGTAATTATGATTTTGGTTTAGCGATTGGGTGAGCATGCTTAATCTTATTTAGTACAGTGCTCGAGATACTTAAAGGGTATAATGGGCTTACGGTGGATCAAGATATTTCCAGATGCGCATTTTATTTTTATGATAAAAAAAAAAGATACTTCAGTTTTTTAAAAAAAATATTTCACGCTTTCTTTTAAAGTAAATCTTGAAATATGTTGCAAGAATATTCATTAAGTAAAATGAATACATCGATCACAGTTCTAAAACAATTAAGTTAAAAATTCATTGCTACATAAGTTCTTTTATATTTAAAAAAAAAACTTACAAGAAAAATTATTTTTATACACGGCACCATGCATCGTAATCGCTAATATCATAAAACTGGACAAAAACATTTCTGAATAAAGAGTTTTGTTTGTTATTAATAATATAGTAAAGAATAAACAAATCTCTTTGAGTTAATATTTTTTTTTATTTTTTTAAATGAAAACAATGTTTGGATTTTTAAAGTTGAATCAATTTTTTTTGGATACTCTTCATCTTCAATATGTTTATTAGGGATTTTTTTTGCAAATGGGCTTACAGGAGAAAAAATAATTTTTTCAAGCATTATTACAAGAAAATTTCTAGATATAACTCTTTTTTTAAATCATGTGACATTCTGTTTCCTAAAAAATAACTAAATGGATATACAATTATTAGTAGCTTTTGAAACTGTCTAGATGAAGTTGTATTTCAGAAACAGTTCTTAACTCTTCTTTTTACCAGCCATATGAATAACAAGTTTGGCTCCTCAAACGCATTAAAACATTAATTCGAGCAGAAATTTATTACATAGTTACGGTATTTTCAATATAATTTTATCAACATTGTATTATTTAAAATATGCACAGCTCGAAACCCTTTGGGGGAGCTTGATTCTCCCGAGTAAGTATTTAAAATATTGCGTTAATTCGATGTAATAATTTGAAATTAAATAGAAGTTAACAGAAATATTCCTATTAGTAATTAAAATGAATACTAAGAAAGATGTCTTAAAGTATATAGAATTATTTGCATAGTAGATTTTTCTAAGTGAATAAGGTAGTAACTTCGCGATTCAAAATTATGAAAAGCGTACAATACTTAAATATATAAGCTAATCAGTATGAACGATTCATTTTAACTATCCATTTTGAAAAGCCTCCATTAAAGAGCGGCAAGTTCATGTTCCTTATAACAAATCAAATCAATTTGATATTCATACAATTGTATAAAATTTATAATGACACGAACATCAGGTTAAACAAAGGAAATTATTTTATCCTACCATTTCAGTTACGTCAAGTGTTAGGTGAATGATTATTTCAGTGTGTTACTAATTGGTTTCTATTCGATAATAACGATCCAACTGAAAGTAGGTCTCTCAACTCTACAATCTAGAAAAAAATGCTTGATAAAACTAGAGAAATAACTAAATTCAAAAAGAATATTATTAAGCATAAAGCTTTATAACCTGGGAGAAGTCGTGCACTCGATACTAACGTTAGTGGTAGCGCCGAGTGATGGAGTCACTTCAATCTATTTTCTTATAGTTATGTTTTTTGTACACGATAAAAATCATAATTTGAGTGAAAAATTAAATTAAGAAAAAGTATACTTGCCTTTTTTTAAGGATTTTGTTCGATTTTTCTTTGATAATTAGAGGAAAAAATAAAATAAATCTGAACTAAGAACATTTTAAATGTGCGTGACTTTAATACAGAATACAAATCACAGACGTTTTTCGTCAACATTACAGGAATGATATTTGCAGACAAAACTGACATATTTTGTTCACGTTATTGTAGTTTTATTGCCCTTTGATGATCGACAAATAGCATTTGAACTCTTTCTTGCTTTTGTCTTTTTGACAGGGTGCAGCATGTCATGTGGTACACTTGAGGCTTCAAGTCCTTCTTAAACTAGTTCTTTTGGTAGCATTTGAAAATTTTCCTTTCAACTCAAACGCTTCATATTCATCACTTTTATCAAACTTTGCTTTCACTATCTTGAAATATATGCATTATTTCACCAGGTTCTTCCCTTGCTTGAACACTTTCAACTTCCTCCAACAGAGATCGCAGATGCCCTTTTCTTTTTTTATATTCTGTTAATTTACATTTATAAACCGTAATGAGTCGTACAGCACAGCAATCAAGACCTCACAGCAAATCTTTCATAGGGAAAAAATGTAGCCTGTTCATAGAAAATATTTTGCAACAAAAAAAAGTGCTCGCTTGTGGAACTCTAAAAAAAAATGAGATATGTGACAAATACATTTTAGTTTAAATGAAGACTGTCATATAGGAGGATACTTATAAGGTCATTGTTAACAAATAAACAGTTTTCCTATAATTAAAGATTTCGTGAGCCTGGAGTGACTCTGTGTTTCGCGAGACCAGTCCCAGGTTAAATATGCATTACTTAGGTCAGTGATTCTCAAACTGAGGGTCACCCCTCCCCCTAAAAAGGCACGAGCATATTAAAAATTTAAAAATAAAAAATTATTAAGCTATTGAAAGGAAGTGAAGTAAAACACATTTTGGCATAATAAAAATAAAGTACATGCTGCATGTTTATTGCAATCTATTCCAATTTAAAAATTTGAAAGGAAAAGTAACATGGTTTCTTCTTAGTAATATGATAAGTATTAACTTAAAATATGTTTTACTTAAACGTAACATGTGCAAAATTTAATAATTATCCTGATAATTTATATGGTTTATAATTAAGGTCATATAAGTTGTGTAACGGAGAATATTAAGTCCCTCCTGTTAAGTCAGGTTTTGGGCCTCAAGCCATACTCAGCATTAGTCAGGCTTTGGGTCAGTAGAATCCTTCCCTCCCCCACCTTCCCCCCGATGTTAGTGTGTATGTTACGCCACTGAGTCGAAATGTAGTTTTTGAGTTTAAGTACATTATTATTGTATTTAACATATTGCTATTGCATAGGGGGGGGGCGTTGAAAATTAAGATTGAAAATCGGGTATCCAGTATTGAAAGTTAGAGAAGCACTGGCTTAGTTGAATGTTGAGATACCAATTCACTTTCCAACAAAATGTTTTAACAAAGCAAAAACGTTAAAACTAAACGTTAACGGGATATAAAACAATTTATTTGACAAAAATCGTTCAAAAATTTAAATAAAATGTTTTAGACTAAATTATTTTTTACATGTAATTTTCTATAAAAAAAGATCTAAGTTTAATAAAATCCAGAGTTTTGATACCTTTTATGATTGTTTTTATGCACATCCCAATAAAAAATAAAAAGTTTTGACTGAGTTATCTTAGAAAGAAAAAACAATGAATTTATATTCATGTAAAATGCTGTTTTTTTTTCATTGTGCTGAATGTTTCGATATTTTTCCCTATTACGGTTAATACAAGTAACAATAGTTGATATGCAATTTTAAGCAAAGGAATATTCATTTTTTTAAAAAAATTCGTTTAACTTATAGAATTTGTGTATTTTTTAACGAATTTCAATAAGCATTCATAAAAAAAAATATTTTACGAGTTTTAATCATGTTACCAGAAAAACCCATATTGATATTTGTTATGCATAGTTTGACGTAATTGTTGATCAAAATTCATGTGTGTGCTCCAATTATACAAGTAGGAGAAGGAGGGGCACACACACACACATTTTAAAAATCCTTTCGTATTTATTTTTAAGTTTCCTTAAAATGTTTAACGGTTGGCTTTTTGCAGTATTTTGAGCACAAAAGCAAGGTTTAACATAATACATACATACAGGTTAAATGACAAAAAAATTTCAAAACCATTAAATCAAAACTTTTTTCTTTTTTTTTTTGTAAAATGTATTATGCTTTTTAAGTCTCAAATAGGACGCGATGGCACCAAAAGACCTAAAAAATTAATTTAAAAAGTTATATTTTTATGCTGATTTCTCTACAATTAGCTCATTCAAAAATTTGTAATTTCTATGGAACACATTATTTAAATTTAAAGGATTAACTTACATCCCATTCATTATAACTCTCTAGTTAAAAATACTTTTAATTACATAGAGACTTATTTATTATCGAGTATAAAAGTAAGTATCGATCCTGTTTTCTACTTCCATTACCTGATCATCGAAAATGCAATGATTGGGACAGCTCTTGCGTTAAGAGAACGAAATGAGATCTTAAAAAAAGAAGAAAAAGAGAAGTTGAACAAAAGAACCAAAAGGAAGCCTCAAATGGAAAGAGGGTGAAGAAAAAGGAAATTCAGACGATAGGAACAAAGGGAACTACACCAGATCGATTCGACAAGACTGCATTTATTTATTATGTCTGGTATGGAAGTGCGTGAACCCTTTTCGTTTCGCTTCGAGCCAACAGACATGGGTGATCTCTTTATCCATCGAGAAAAATTTATTTCTAGTTATTTCAGAGATAGCCAAAAATTTCTGACTACATGCAATTAGAAAATAGTTGTGGAAAGGGAAATGTTCTGGAAAATAATTAATTGCAGAAATTTGAAACAATGAAGCTGAAATGAAATGAAGAAAGTTTGTAGCGGGCTGTATTCAGATTCTTTTACTAATCTTCTTGGGAAAAAAAATCTTTAACAGTGATTTTAGTTTAGAAACCGCTTTCCGTAGAAATGACTTGTTTTTATGCACTTGTAACTATTATTTAAGAAATTCGACTAATAGCGACAACTTTTTTTTAAAAAAATGGAGTTATGGGATTTTTTGTTGTTGTTTTTAGGTTTGTTTAGTACATTTTTAAGAAAAATATGCTAAAATTAAGAAGAAAAAAGAAATTATTATTACTAAAATGGGAAGAAATTTTTAAAAGTTTTACAAAAAATTACATAAACGAGACCCACTCTGTACAAAAAGTTTATGATCAAATTTTCAATTTTTCAATTCTGATGTGTTGCTATGTTATTCACTTTTGAAATGACCCCAGGATAAGAGATATTTTAAATTTTACAAAAACTAAAGCACTTTACTTTAGTTATTATATGAAATTGCTTAAAAAACATTTATTATATTAATATTAGGGACTGTAAATTTTGTAATAAAACAGTCATTGATAAATCTGAAGATTAAAACACTTCTACTATTACATAGAACATACACAAAAAATTTCAGTTAATTAA
>BMAO01031488.1:0-28493 GCA_019973975.1 Trichonephila clavata | reverse complement strand
AGTAGTATATATTGTTGGTATCTGGACTAAACACTATCGAAATTTTTTTGTTGGTAGCTGGATTAAAAAATTAATTGATTTCAAACTAACTTTAAAAATGTTTTCAAATGCCTTCAATAGACTGTGCTTTGCTTAAAGAAAAATTCCTTTAAAAATAAACGATTAAAAATCACATTTTACTTTTAAAAACAGAATTTGTTGTATTCGAATTAATTTTAAGTTATGTCAGAATTTTGTTTCAAAATATCGTAATATATGGTATTACAAGCTTTTGATTTCTTCAATACGCGGTGCTTTGCTTAAAGAATAATTCCTTTAAAAATAAATTATTAAAAATAATATTTTATTTTTTTTAAAAAAAAAGAACTTGTATTCGAAATTAACTTTAAGTTATGTTAGAAATTTGTTTAAAGAAATTTTTAATATAATTACTAATATAATAGTATTACAAGCTTTTCGTATTTGCATGATATAGTTTGTAAAAAAAGAAAATGTTATTCCCTCAATATTAGTGTTGTTTGTGCAAAATCAGAGTGAGAGACCCGAGACAAATAACACAGACACGCATATAGTAAACTATTTTTATTTCATAAACTAACTTATTACAATAAATATTGTATTACATATAATAAACAAAAGAAGATACAAGCACTATGAATTTACATTTCAATAGAAACATTTCCGTAGGCTAAACATTCAAATTGGTTAACCAAATACATTTTATCGTAGAAACTACTTAAGCTTATTTTGTTTTGTTTTATTGTTGATATGATGTGATTTTTTGAAATTATGCTTGATTGCTTACTTTTTATCAAGTGATCGTTTTTTAATACATTTAAATACATATCATGGTGTAAAATATTTTGCACAACAGTTTTCTTAGTTCCTTTTGCAGTTTTCTTATTTTCTTTTCCAAATATATAAGAATACATCTTTGGTCGTAGGGCACAAAATTCCGTTATAGGAATACCTTTGGTTTCATCCTTTAGATATCCCAATAAGGATTGATATTTTTTCGAATAATACCGATGAGATGCATTATAATTGGAAAAGTCTACTAGATTTTCGAATTTATTAGCCAAATCATCGTAAACATCTTCAGTCCATATTTCTAAACTTAATGAATCAGTATCTGTGTACAATAAGTTTACATTTTCTTGGTAAACAGGTTTCAAAATATCATAATATAATGTAAACATATATAGCTTACTTAACTCTAGCACTGAAAAACCTACATATATAGGTTGATTTAAATAAAGGTTGGATTTTAAAAGCTTAAATAAGGCACAATGCTCATTTATAATTGAAAAACTTTCTAAGTTGCAATCTGCTAAATATTTTTTACATTGTTTTTCATTTAATGCTACTTTTATATTACCATGTTTTCTAATGTTCATGCAAGTGCGTCCGAAAAATGCGTTATTCATTAGCTTAAAAAAATCCTTATCGAAATTATTTGTCGCATTCTTTCTTTTATCGTTATTAAACATTACATAGGATTTTAACCAGTTAGACTGTTTAAATCTAATTATTTTATGAGTTTTTTTTTAATTTTTAACCCATGTTTAATCTAAAATTGTAAGTTTAAATAATGAACTATATAGTTTTTTTTCTCATTGAATGTATTTAAAAGTTTCTTATTTTTTTCATTAATTTTTATATTAAGTTTTTCACAAATTTTCTTTTGATAAGGGGAAAGCATATCATACATAATTGATTCATGTTGAGGAGCCATGGGAAAGCTATTATGTTTTGAATGAAGCTCGGGTGGATAAAAAAGATCTACTTCTAATATATAACCAACATTTGAATCGGAGCTTACTCGACATTAAATCGAATTTATCGATTTCTTTTTGATTCAAAAATCGAATTCTGACTCAGGTAAGTTGTAAAATGCCATAGCAGTCCCATACAAATTATTTACATCTAATGATATTATGAATTTAGATGGTGACATTTCATCAAAATTATCTAGATATTTATTGTTTGCCTTTGAATAACGCTTTGACACTAGACACATTCCTCCACGAATTCCTGATTCTAACATTAAGTACATATTTATGTCAGTTAGTAATTCTGAAGTAACATTCGTTTTCTTAATTCCAGCACTCCATGTTAAACTAGGAGTTGTATAGAAATGAACAAGATCTAACTCAAAATAATTCATACTTAATGTCCGAAAATTTTCAAAAACTTCCGCAAGTAAAACAACATCTGTATCCAAATATAATTTTAAATAATCTTTAAAACTTTGACATTGAAATTTAGAAAATATAAATTTTGCAAATTGATATTCCTCCTCTGATATATTTTCATTTGTTATATTATTGAAAAAAGCATTTTTTAGGAGGAAGTTTTTTTCTCTCTTAATGTATTAAAAGAATCAAAAATAAACTGTATGGAAATACACCTTTACGTAATAAATATTTCCTGTGTGTATATGAAGAAAAAAGGAATCAAATATAGGAAAGTTATAGTTACTTTGCTTTAGGTTTTCTATTAGTGTACTTAGGTTTAGATGGAAGGAATAAAAAGCTATCAAGAAATACTAAAATTATCAATACTAAACGTCATGCACTTTTGAGAGTTTACAGGAATAATTTTTCAATTTCTTTGCTAAGTTACTAGAAATTTCTTTCAGAATCAAATGGAATCATACCCTGATAAATTATGCATTACTACTGGTAGGAACTGAGTTACTTTATAATTTAAGTTACATCCTTGACAAGCGTTTCCTAATAGTTTTCCAGTAAAATGATCATGATTTCTTACCTTAATACATCCTTTTTGAAAACAAATTTCCACATAGATGACATTTATTCTGAGATATTATCTCGTTTTTTTTCATGGGAATATTTATCTCCATATATTTTAAAACTGCTTCGGAAATAGTTTTGTAAACTTAATACTAAATTTGAAATGACATCTGTACCGGTGTAAAACTTGTGGTAAACTATGTTTTTTCTGTCATCAATAAGTAAGATAGGAGTATGCCGCAGGACGATGTATTTCAGTTTGCATGGAAAAGGACTCATCATTATAGGGCTCAGCAGAAAAAACTTTTTCAGTAAAACTTTCAATGTCGGCATACACACAAAATTTGTGAAAAAACATTTTCTGGAAAGAATTGAATTTCAAATATTTTTGGTAATTACTAGGTAATGTAATTTTTTGAGTTCATTATGTAAACATCTTTTCATATGAGCATCCAATGAACTTTGACGGGCAAATCCTGTTAAACAATTCTTACAAAATTTATGTATACCACGTTGAGTGTGTAGCAGTTTATTAAAATTTTTTATTAGATAATAATGATTTTTATAAAGTAAGAGATTTATTTCTTTATAAATATTCAGCTTACTTCTATATATAGGAAAAACTTCCTTTTCATAACCAAAAACATTTATTGTAATTTGATTTCTTTTTTCAAATTTTGCTATATCACTCACTTTAACAGGAAACGTTTAAAAAATTAAATGATAGATATTTTAAATATTTTTTGTATGTTGATTCTAATGATTTATTGTATTTTTGAGGGAAAAGCCCTGCCAAAACCGAATATAGAAAGCACATATTATTTTCACACCGGACATTGAGCAAAGATTTTTTATTTTTTAAAATTTGTGGTAAATTAATCTGCTTACATCCGCCTCTTATTTCATTATAATATCCTACATGTAATTCAATAAAATCGATGCTTTTTACTGACCACCCAGACCCAAAATTTAAAAAATCCTCAATTTTTTCAAAATTTTTGTAATTGAAGAATTGATTTTCTCATCGAGTTCATGTATTGATAACAATCTTTCTGTATTTGAGTTAAAATAAAAACTATGATTAATTAACTCATCATCTTTTCTTTTCTCAAAAGTAATATGAAGAGAAATAAAAAATCTTAATCTAACATTCCTTTCTTTTAATACATTACAAATTTCATTTTTTGAATCATTTAATGCGATTATAGGATCAACAGTTTCAGATAGGTTTTTCCGATATGAATTAACGAAATTTCTAAATGCTTGAGACTTTAAGTAAAACATTTTTATTACATAAATTTTAATTAAAATGAAACTCGAATAAAACTAGAACAAAGTAAGTCTGAATAAATTCTTCTAGCTATCTATATCTCTCTATATAATTCATTTTATGCAATAACATATTTATAGATTAGCAACACATACACACAGATATAAATATATATAAAGTAATTTGAATTAAATTCTATTTTTCTAGCTATCTATATACTCTCTATAGTAATTTCATTTTAATGCAATAACATATTTTATAGATTCAGCAACCAACATACACACAGATACTATATATATAATTTTTTTTTATTATATATATAATATATAAACAATATAAAACTTCTTCACTTTGAATATTTTTTTACATGTTTTTCTAACAAATTTATTCTTCTACAACTTTTTTAATTCCCAAGGGGATGTTTATAAATTTTTTCCGAGAAGAATCAATTTCTTTTTTTGAAAAGCTTATATAGAAGGACTTACGAAAAGATTTTATTTCTGCAGCGAACCCACTGCCTATGTATACGGAGAGCGGGGTATCTCTTCTGCAAGTCTCAAGTCCTTGCTTATGACATAGTCATATTTTTCTTCTTCTTTTGATGCTCCAAAGCTTTCTATTGCTCTGGAGAGTTTGCTTCAAGCTCCAAGGTCTTCTATTTTTTTTGCTGCCGAAGAGGCTATTTCTATCATCATCATTTATTGATTCTGAAAATAAAGATAATTCAAAATATAAAATTTCATATGAAAGATTTAACTATTTATGCATGCATTTTTTAAAACGTTCCAAAAACACTTCATGCATTAGAAAAGAAAAAAAATAGGAAATTAAAAATGTTACTTAGATTCAAAATATAATATTAAAATACACTTTGTAAGAATATTAAATAAGCAAAATAATTCAATATAAGTTTACTTACCAACATCGGATTCACTTTCGGATCTTACCAATCTTTTTTTCGCCGTTTATGTTTTATGGAATCTGAAGGCAAGTTAAAATAAATAAAGTGGATATCAAAAAATAAAATACAATTTTTTTAATTATAAATGCATTTTTTTTAGTTTTCTCTTAATCAGCTTTTTTATTAGTTATTTTATTTTATGAGTTATAATTTGTTAAACTAAAATAGACAAATGTACTTAGTTCTTAAGTATTTGTCTTGAAAATATGGTTAAGAAGTAACAATTTGCTTAATTATTCTTTAGCAATTCTATAGCTTAGAAATCCGACCAAAATTAAAATATAAATATATTAAATTTAGTTAATGCATGCATTTATTTTAAAATTTATCTAATTATTATAAATATTTATTTAATAGCTGGACTTACTCTTTTCATTTTCAGAAAAATATCAAGCTTCCTTTTTTTAGAAGCACCTTCAAGAACTATAAATGAAGAGAAAAAAAATATTTTACCTATACTTTAATTAGTAATTATTTTCTTTAACGTATATTTATGAATATAGAATGTAGTTAGTTAAATATCTTACTTGATAAATACATTGGTGAAAAGGAGTATCAAATAATCTTTGTAAGTCAGAGTTCTCTGTCGACTAATTCCTAAAGAAAATTTTTAACAGTATATAAATATCTTTTTACACTTCATCTAACTTAAAACAATGTATGAGATAAAATTGCGCAGATTATTTCTTACCTCTAACTTTAGGCTTCCTTAGTGCAGGCAAACAGTTTTTCTCGATATGTGAGTATGAATGTATCCTGAGTATTTAAACCCAACATGATGAAGGCCATTTGTTAAAAGTAGTTTCTATAAATGGTTTTTGAACTCGATAAGACGTAAATTATTTAAATTATTACGTAGGAGTTGTCGTAGGAGAAGTCTTTAACTTTCAAAGGTTAAATTCTAATAATCAGTCCATTTACGGAGATATAGTCAGGAGGGTTAAGTGGGAGATAAGAAGTTATAACCTCTTTCAAGGATCCTTGGTTAAGAGGCTGTTTTTGAAGAGATGCAGTGCAACAATTAAAATAGCGAAGAAACAATCCGATTATGAATATTATAAAGGGAGTAAAGAGCAAAGAGTTTAAGTGTGGTAGAAAAGTCATAACACCCTCTCGAGGCTAAACTCCTTACACTTCAAGGATCTTTTTGAAAGATACAAAGTATAAAAATTAAAATAACAAAAAAGCAATCCGATTAGGGATATGAAAAAATTAATTTCTCTACTCACTTAAACTTCTTTTAAACGTGTTGAGAATGATTAAAAAATTTTTTGAGAAGTATTGCTAGCATCACTATATGTATAAATAAATTGTAATAAGAGAAAATATGTTTAATTTATGAGTCTAATATTGAAAAAATGGATTTTAGAGCACAGTTCTCATACATGTAAAATAAGAAACAAAAATAAGACAAACATTTTGTAACATTTCTAATAATTTTTATTGTTTTCCTTTTCAATTACAATTCACTTTTTTGTTACATTTAATCATATGTTCTACACATACACATTACATAAGACTCATTATAAAAAAGCATACATTAAATACAGTGTAAATGAAATATTATTTCGTCGTCGCTTAACACATGAAAATAAGCAAACTTCGCTTCAAAATTAGGAGAATCATGAACATCGCTCCAGGATATTTGCTTCGATGCTAGCACTGGTTCTAGAATATTTTCAAATAAAACCTTGAGTGATGAATACACTCTGAATTTCTCGGTAGGATTGCAACTTGTTAATTGACAAAAACCAAATCGCTTCTTTTCTGTTTGTTCTTCATGAAGAAATCGTACTATTTCAGAGTTAGTCAAAATTTTGAAATAGACTATTTTTAAAGGCTCATCAGTATTTCGATGAATGTGAACACTTTCTATGCAACTCACAATATCCACATAAAGCATGTTGTGAATATAAAAGTATTCACGCTCACAAAATGGATCTGTGATTATATATCCAAACTTCTCCATGGCTAGCGTTGATCTGAATCTGTAAATACTGTTTTGATTCTGATATTTTGTTCATACTACGACTGTTGGCAGCGAATCTTTGTTCTTGAAATATTTTAAACTTTCAGTAATTTTATCGATGTTTCCAGAAATCATTGTAGAATGTATTTCTGAGTGTCTAAATAATTCATCTTTATTTTTTTTCCTATTATTTCTTATTTCTTTTATTTCTTATTTCTTATTATTTTTATTTTTTATTGTCGCACTTTGAAACGATTGACAATACTGATTGGAAGATTTAATAGTTGAATGATTTGCTAATTTAAATTGTGTATGCAGGAAACGTGTCACGACTCGTTCATTTTCACAAACATTTGTTTCTGTTAATTTAAAAATAGGTAATCCACGATGTGTATGCCAGAGAAAATACAAACAAAAAAGTCCACATGACGTAGTTCTGGGATGTTGTAAAACTTTAGAATTCCATTCAAGTAGGGCAGAATTTTGATCTATGAATTTTTTAATCTTCCCTATTGGATAGTTCCGTAAGAACAAAAGAAGATACAAGTTTGATTGTTATCAAAATACATAGCTTGCCAATGTTGACCTGTATTCATAGATGAATCTGTATTCACGATAAATGACTGGTAATGACCTCGCCTTTCAGGAAGGATATCACTTGCAAACACTCCACCAAAGGTACTCTTAATTTTATAATCACTATGTGCTAATCTTAACAATGTTTGAGTGTCCATAATGCTTAATATTAATAGTCAGTGAATATGTTTCTGCTTTTATCGATTTCAATAAGTGTGATTGCATTTCCATATAAACTAATAATGTGAGTGTTTCCAGAAGGTCTTCATCAAATTTTAAATGAACTGATATGTCCCCGCTTCGAGCTACATTCATAAATGGATCACTTGCAGAAAAATCTTGTGTAAGATCAAAAACATACAAACATGTGTTGTTTTTGTATTCCTCACGTGTTACATTCGTGTTATTTTGAGCAAGATCCGTGAACAGACTTAAATAATTCCGTGCAAACAAATTATTTTTATAAGAAGGAGTGTAAGCTGACATTGGGATCTGAACTCCATTCTCTGATAAGAAAATATAACTCAGATTATAATTCTTGAAATTGAAAGGATTTTTTTTGGAAGTCTCCGTTAAATGCAGAGTTAGACACTAAGCCTAGTATCATTCGTGAAGGCAAAATTCCGTTTACAGCGTTTGAAATTATAACACTTTTAAGTCCAGAACTCAGAGTGAAAGTTTTTGTTTCGATTCTCGTGAAAGGCATCTGAACTAATGACTGTTCTAATGCCTTTTCATGTCCAACCAAAATTGAGCTCGAAACATCGCACTTTCTAATGAAGAGACTTATATTTTCAATCTGAAGTCGATAATTTCCACTTTTAGCTAGAAGAGTAAATTCGTCTTTTGCTTTTAACAAACGCACCCTTATCGTCGTTCCACTAATTAGGAGACGAGGTTGTGTTCCTAAGTCTGTGTGAAGAATTCTGCACATATCAAATATCTTGCCTTCTTTAACATGGTCCAACCGTTTTTTTAAACCCAAATTCTTTCCAGTAGCTGTTAGATCTGTATCATCAATTCCTCAACAGTATCCTTGTAGAACAAACCCGCGCGCAGAAAGTTCTTTTGTGATGCTTCTGAGTGAAACAAAGTGCTTTGAATGTATGCTTTATAAGCATAGTTACTTTCAGAAGAAATTTGGCGATCATTTAGTGAGATGTGACATTCGGAGAACATAGTATTCAAAAGATAGTTGATAGGTCCACATTTATCGTTTGCTGTGAAAGCTGATCCATCCGATTTTAGAATCTTTGCTTGAACGTTTAAAAAGGTATGCGTCAAATCAAAATATGCGTCTCCTAATCCTGTTATTTGAAACTCGATTGTATTGCTGTCCGAAATGGAAGCAACTGGATGTATTTCTACAAAACTACTATGATTTATTGCTAACTGAATTTTTTCAGGTACAAATAAATCGAGTTCAGACTTCGTACAGTAACATTTCTCCATTTTAGCCTTTAAAGAGTTGAAAAATATGTTTGTTGAATTTAATTTTCTTCTCTTCGAGTGTTTTTTACGCTCCGGTTTTTTCCTTTTAATACCTTTTCGGATTCCCCCTCCCTTTAATTTTCGGAGAATATCTGTTGTTATTTCTCGCCCAGATTGGCGCAATTGATCTCTTGCCGCGTTACGAAATGACTTCCCTTGTGATACTTCCTCAACAATATTGCGACCAGATGTCAATAAGCGTTTACCTAAATATTTCCCCGCTTGTATCATCAGTGGTAAGGCGTATCGACGCAAATTACTGAAAAAAACCATATCCTCGTTGAATCTGGAAATCAGAAGAAAAATATGGATCACCTTTTCCTATTTGATTCTGATAATATTCAATGCAGTGTTCAGGTTGTAAAATGCGACCGCGCATCGCCATGATTCCTTTTAACTATGAACACCAAGAGAATGCGAATGTTTTTATATTATTTTCTTCTAGAAAGAGAGCACCGTATTTGTTTTACCCGATATGAATTTAAGGGAGTACCGCTACTCGTGCGCATTTGAATCTCAATTACATCAAAAAACTGCTTCTTAACTCTAAAGTACAAAGGAACTGTAAAGTATTTAACAATTTGATCACTGTTCTCATTGCCTACTGGAATAATTTTTAGAATAGACGCTGATGAATCTCCCACGAGAGACTCAGATACAATGTCACAATACACATAGATTTCTGTGATGCCTGCGCGTAACTCTAAAGGGTATTCAGATTTATAATCACCATGAGTAAAAGTTTTTTGAACAAATCCCAACAAATCTTTGAGTCTTTCTCCAAACGTAACAAGAATGTTTTCAGGAACATGTAATCTCACTCGCGAATCTGCTGTCAACTGTAAGAATATAAACTTGAATTCTTTAAATAAGTCTTTTGCGCGGTGATACATTCCGCTTGGAATGAAGAACGTTTCGGACTTAGTTTCTTTACGAGTAGTGGGAAAAACTTTATAAACGATCACGTCAAATGATTCATCTTTAATGGAACTGGCTGGTTGAGTATAGAGAAATTCTATTTTTAATTGTTCTCCTCGAATAACATATACATCATCAGTTATATTCAGAGCAGTCATTAGTTGGGGACAGGAATCCTGTTTGAATTCAATGTTAACATTAAACGGCAGTGAGACTGTAATTTGTCCATTGCTTTTCAAAAATTTCACATCATTAAGTCCGACATCGAGCAATTTTGAATTGATTTGTTGCAGTAAATCTCCTTCATCTAATTTTATTTCATAGGTGTGGTCTAAAATTGATTCTTTTGCAATCAAATTAATTTCCTGATTTTTGAAAATCTCTTTGTCAGGAGTGTGATAATTTCTAATAACTGAAAATCCATCAGGGTTATGAGAAATTAAAAAGTCTTTGTTTGGATCTACACGCAAACGTTTTAATAGCTGATTTCCTTTTGCTGATGTGACAATCCAATCCCATCTTCGTTTTAATTCGATTTCAATTTGCCTGTTATTTTTTATTAAAGTAAATACTAATGGAGGATCGATGAAAATTTTTTTCACATTCGCCTTGAATCCTGCCACAAAATCTGCATGATCATCGTTGTAGAGAGGAATGTCGAATTTCGGAAAAAGTGTTTCGGTTTCAACGTCTATTTCCTTCTGAATAGAATAAAAATCATTATAGCCAGGCTGAACTGTAAAGTATTTTCCTGGAATGGTCGCTTCCGATAAACAACATCCCCATTCACCGTTTAAGGGGGTCACTTCACGCAGCCTTTTCCCTATCTCCGTAATGTTAAAAATGACCAAATTTAAGGAACATTTTTGAAAAATTGACAAGTTGTAGTCATGAATTTTTTTGTGTAGATTTATTGTATTGTTTTTTATTATTTTAATGAGAGCATTTTTCAAAATTTTGATTAGTTTTTTTTAAAAAAAATTCATATGTGGAGTAACACGTCAAAATTATTAAAACGATGAAAATTCTTGTACATTTTAATCCATAAAATTTTTTTGAATAATTTTTTTGACAAAATCTCTCATTAAAATATTTATTTGTATAGTGTTAACATATGTGCAAAGTTTCAAAGCTATAAATTAAGTAGATTTTTCAAAAATGTTCCTTTTGTGTTGAAATTTACACTTTTGAGAAATAGTGATTTAAAGTAAAAATTTACTATTAACTAATACGTACCAGAACCACAGCATGGATTTCTGGTATCATATGCAAGATCATCTTCTTGTCTACATTTTAATTGTTTGTTTTTAGTTCTAGCTTCTTTGGTTCATTGTAAAACTGCCTATTTTGCTTTCTTAATATGCGCATGATCTACTTCTTCCAACGCTCGACATTTTTAAAATGCAGGGTTTGAATGTTTAATACATCTAAAACTTTTAATTTGGTAATGAAACCTTGATTATATAAAAATGTAGCTTCAAATACTATAGTTTTTAAAGTTCCTAATTGTATAAATACAGTTTTTGGAACTATAAATCAAATACAATTTAAGGTTTCATTGAAATTTTAAGTTTTACCGTGAAAGCACGTAAATAAAAGTTCAAGACTAGAGAAATCTCTAAATACTTTTTTAATGCAATTGCTAATTGCAATAGGTGAGTTGTGTTAAGCTTATATGTGTCACCTTTCAGTTTGAACATATTATATTCACACCACGAATCACCTCCCATGGGGCATAAGCCGTGACGTATTTTCAAATCTGTGGAGAGTTTATGAAAAAAATATAGCCCAAATAGTTTGCATCATGACTGACAAGTTTTCTGAGTTGCTTCAAATAGCCACACGAAACATAGTATCTTTACAATTTGTCTATTACTGCATCTGTTAATCTATAACGACCTCCTAGAGATTTTTTGTCCACCAGATTTTTGCCTTTAAATTTTGATTTTAATGCCCTGTCATGTCTCCATCCTTTTCTCAACATGACCAACCCATTCTAATGTTTTAATGTTGACATCTTTCTAAGGTTAAGATTCTAAAACTGCTTTGTATGCTTTAAAGTCCTCATCACCCAAATATTTTGTCGCAATTAGTAAATCGTAATTTGTGTATCGTAAATTGTGTCGTGCCTCTGAGCAATGGAAAATACAAAGTGCACCTTCAACTTTCATACCCCTACTACTTCCGAAGTAATCTGCCGAACACTCAATGTTATGTACATTGTCGTTAAAATTACTTGAGTATTTCCTCTATAGTTTTTCGGCATCAACAACTTTCCAGTGTTCACACTAACTGCTGTAATACCATTCAGAGAAACATGACCCTTTTTTGCCAAATGCCATAGACAAACACCGGTACAATAGGACTTGCATTATTAAATGATATCATTTCGACAGCAGTTATTATATATAATACCATAGACTGGCTACTTTCTGTGTCGTGTTATTTTAATGCATGCATGAACTCGTAAAACCACTTTGGTGACGTGACAATTCATAACTCAACAAAATACTTTTCGCAGTTGCTTTCTCTTTTCCAATAAAAATAATAAGCATATGAAAGCCCAGTGTTTACTTCATATAATTTTGTATCTTTTTTGATTAACTACTGTTTTAGTAAACCTGGTATTAAGAAATGTTTGAATAACATCACAAAAGTCACAACATGTCAACAACTTTAGAACCAACATTGGATTTGGTGACCAAAATTTTATGTGAATACCTTGTTTTTTACATTTTATTTATAATAAATGTGGTTTCAAAGCACAAGAAAACAGTAGAATGTTCATTATTTCAAAAAAAACTTTCAAATGAATCTAAAAGGAAACATACTCTTTTTTTGACTTACCTAACTTAGCTTTTAAAGTTGAATTATTCATGTATAATTTGAATTCATTATTCTGACTTATGACGCATTTAATTTTCTGGAAAGTTTGGGTTTTTTGTACCTTTGTTTCCAAACTTTCGTTTTTTTTAAACGTTTTATTATTAAACATAAACATGTTGAAAAAGGTTTTGATAGAAACAATGTTTCCAATAGCAGAAATTTCGTAAAATATTGAAGAGGTAAAAAACAAACACGCGAGTTTCCAGAAAGTAAACAAACAGCTACAATTATTCACTTCAATTCTTTCCTGAACAAGTTACGGATCAAAATAAATCCTTTTAATCAATTTAAAATATTTGATGAGGCTGAAAAGTAGCAAGTGTCTTTTGTTTTTGAAATGAAAGGGCGTGGCAATCAGCTGGTTTTTGGGTTTGACGGATGTAAACAAATTTTTAAAAAAATATTAAAAATACTTCTAATTCAACTAGAACAAAAATTTAAATTGCAGTAGAAAGAGAAAGAGTGGTATTTTATTTTTCAATCAAAATTGAAAAATCGATTTTTGGATCGACTTTTGTGAAGTGAATAGAAATTTGGGATAACTTTAGTGCATTGTCATTTTAAGACATTGTTTTAACTAAAACTTTAACTCATCTGTTTTGGTAAAATTTATTTTGTATTAAAATATTTAATAATTTAAATAAAAAGTTTATTTTATGTAAATTTAAAACATAAATATTTACATAATGACGAATTTTTCATCTAATACATTGCTGGCAAATATTTTTAATTAAGTTAAAGTTTGGTTAAAGAAAAAATTTGATTTGTATTAACATGAGTCAATAATTTGATAGTAATGTCAGTTAATTGTAAGGACAGTAAATATTACTCAGTAGTTTTTTTTATAGAAAACTATTTTATTTTAACTAATTTTAATTAAATAATGTCTTAAAACATAAATGGTTGTTGTTTGTTATGTGTGCCCATGTTGCTTTCTTGTAAGTCTCTCTTTTATAGTGTAGGCTTTGTGCAGTTAAACTTTTTGTTGAACGGTGATTATCATCTTCATATTTTATACATCCCATCTCTATGTCAGGAATTAATATATATATATTTGGCTATATAATATTATCGTTTTATATTAATAGATGGTTTTATTTATAATAATAGTTAAACTTCCCTTGAAATTTCTTGCTTTCCCTATGGCCCAGAGTATTGGAAAATTCAGGTGAAGGTTGGCTGGCCGAAAAACATTGTTTAAACCTGCAATCCTGGTTCCTAAGGCCAGGAATTTGCTCTAGTATCTTTGTGGCTAAATCTATTCTATCATGACTATAGTTATCTTAGGTATATAACTATTTTTTGTATATTTTTGTAATATATATATATATATATATATATATATATATATATATGGTGTATCCATAAAGTATACTTAACCCTAATTTCGCTGGTCCTAATTCAGCGACAGCTTTAGAGATCATAACATGTGTATTTTAGTCCACATACTCTTTCGGTTTCTTCCATTTTAAAAGTTCTACCTCTGTTTCTTGTTATACATATTTTTATTGAAATCTAGAACAATATTCATTTCCACCATTTATTTTCTAGTTATGTTTCTTAGAATCCAGTTTTTATATTTTAGCTTTGTGGGTAGTATAGTTTTGTCTTAATATTTTGTTTCATACACACATTTTATTATATTATCTCTCACTCTCTCTCTCTCTATATATAGTGGTACATTTAGCAAAAGCGCTGAAAGAAAATTTAAAATGTACAGCGATCAGGTGAAGCAGTGATTGATGGATAGATTGTTAATGAAATACTAAACAGCTTAAAATTTTTTTATATAGAGCAAAATTTACCGTATAGAAATCATTCGATAACGTGTAAACACGATAATTCTGGAAAGATGACAGAAAGATCTAGAAGATAAAAGGGAAACAAAAATTTGAGACTAAAAGCTAGTATATTAGTGGCCATTAAAACCAATTATGAGAAAGGAGTGAAACTGTTTCTGAAGTTCGAAATTGAATATCTGAAAAATTTCTAGAAAACGTGAATAGTGAAAGTATAGCCTCTCCCAATTACAGTGAAATTCAAATGTTTTCGTAAACGCACAAATTCCTGAAGACGTACGTGAAAAGAATATATTTGCGTCTCATTACTTTGGAAACTAATTCTTCTCATCCACAAATGCACCATATAATCTGCATGAAAAATATATTAGCTATCTTCATTATTCTGAATTGGAAAGCATTTTACTTGATAGATATTCGAAATACAAAGAGAAACTTGAAGTCGATAAAAGCGAAAGGGAAATGGCTCAAGGTGGACAGCTCAAAGTTGCACGAAGAAAACCAATAAAAGGCCAATTCTGCTAACAAAATTGCATTGAAAACTGTCATAAAATATTTGAAAAAATAATTTATGTACATAGTGTTGACAGATAATATTGGAAGAGGCTTTGATTTTGGAATAGCAGGTGCTTTTGCTTTAAAATTACAAGGAAATTATTTGTAATGAATATGTTTAAAAATAGAGGTTATATTTCAATGATTTTCACTTTTTAGTTAATTTTTGAAAAAGGTAAGAAGGAATTGTGAAAACCTCAAAATTCAAACCAAAGTAGAGGTATGAAAGAAAATTAAAAATATACAAAATTAATAAGGAAAATCATCAACCAAACATTGCAACTACATTAATTAATTTAATAAAATCTTGATTGATTCCGAGGTTAGAATTATACAGTATTAACACAATTTGTAAATTGCTAGTTTGTATTTTTATTAATATAGGATATCTATAACACCCATGGAAATTTTATTTGCTTATGCTTTACCTTGAATGTTGACAACAGTTTGATAGAATGTTTATCTATAGCAAGACCTCTATTTAACTTAGTCGCTAAATCCCGAAAAAAGTTCATTATATAGAGATTCATATTAAAAGATAAACTATATATAACGAATCGACATACTTTATGAACCACAAAAAAACAAATTTTAAATTCCTATACACTATGTTTTAAAAAAAGTAGTTATTCACACCTTTTTGTAAATTAGTATTTATTTATTTTATATACCTTACCCATAAAAAGGAACGAAGGAAGAAAAACTACAAGAAAAAACAAGAATATCGATGAATAATACTGTATTTACAATAGTAAAAAAATAATTTTATATTGAAATTAGTGAATATTAAGAGCATTTTCTAATTTAAAGCAAACAGCTTATTTTTTAATCGTACATTATTTTATAGCTAGAAATTCTAAGCCTATATTATCATATACGTCCTTAAATTTAATTACTCATAGAATCTGTTAATATTGTTTGAGTTGTTTTTTGTTTGAAAAAACTTTGTTTCACATAATACGCCTCAAATATTTGCAATGCATCAAAAATCTCTTCAGGTGTATTTGTCCGTGTATTTTCTTTAATTTTTATAGCCGTCCATTGCTACATAAAAATGGGTCGTATCCCAATGCTTTCGCAAATTGAACAGCTTTCTCTCTTACAAAAGTTCTAATGTGATCGTAACATTTTAATCTCACATTGTGTGTATCCACTTCAAAATTACCTCGTCGACATCTTGTTAGACACATGATCTTAAACGTTTTGAACAAGAGTTTATTGTAATTTTGTAACTTATACCGAATTTTTATAATAGAAGATAAGCTGTTTGGGGGAATACCAACATTTTAAAGCAAAATCCTTTTTCTTGATAACTTTATTCCCTTCATGAAGAATTGTAGCTTTTCTTCATGATTTCGCACTTTCGTTTAGATATTTTCGAGCTACAAGAAACGAAGTTACCAGTACGACTAATTAACACTACAAATGAACTGAAAATATTTCAAGGACACGTGGACACGAGACAACTCCACTGAGAGCGAAAAAGGTATTTAAAATGGTTCTAGTGAATGGGCCAATGGGGTTAAAGTTTGCACGTTTTGAATGAAACACCGAGAATTCTATTGCCCTTGGAGAGTTAGGCACCTAATAAAACCGGTTCAAGATTTTTGACCACCATAAAATGTGTTAAGTGAAAGAAGAACTTGGACTCTCCAGAAATATATTTTAAAAGTAAGGAGAGAAAAAATATGAATTACAAGAAAAAAAACTCGTAACATTGAAAATGCACTTCGATATTTGGAGGTTATTTTACGTTGAAGATTCTACAATGTTCTTGGTTCCAGGGAAAAGTTCACTAAATAGAAAAATTCGCATTATAGAGGTTTGTAATATGGACTTTCGACTGTATTTAGTTTGATATGGCATTTCGTATACTTGTGACGGTTTGTCTGTTTTTGTGACGAATTTTGTATTACTGATCATTCTCATATTTATATTATGAATAGATTAATAAACTGCTGAATAAAAACTTTTTAGTGCAATTAATTGCTCATGAACTAACTCCAAAACCATGCGTCGCAAAACCTAAGTCATTCTATAGCTTGACACCATTGCAAATACAGTCTATGCTGAGGGGTGAATGACAATCTTCTTAACAGACACTATGAATTCAGGCTGGTTAAAATCAACTGTTAAGTAATAGTGGTGGTCAATGTAGGAACATCTCAAGGGTGTCCGGCATATTTACAAAATAGTGACAGAACTATTTTAAGGGGCCCCCACGTATTTTCGGTGGCTTGCTTTGATATACCTAGCTGAAGTTGCTAAGTCATTCTATAGCTCGACACCATTGCAAATACAGTCTATGCTGAGGGGTGAATGACAATCTTCTTAACAGACACTATGAATACAGGCTGGTTGAAATCAACTGATAAGTAATAGTGGTGGTCAATGTAGGAACATCTCAAGGGTGCCCGGCATATTTACAAAATAGTGACAGAACTATTTTAAGGGGCCCCCACGTATTTTCGGTGGCTTGCTTTGATATACCTAGCTGAAGTTGCTAAGTCATTCTATAGCTCGACACCATTGCAAATACAGTCTATGCTGAGGGGTGAATGACAATCTTCTTAACAGACACTATGAATACAGGCTGGTTGAAATCAACTGATAAGTAATAGTGGTGGTCAATGTAGGAACATCTCAAGGGTGTCCGGCATATTTACAAAATAGTGACAGAACTATTTTAAGGGGCCCCCACGTATTTTCGGTGGCTTGCTTTGATATACCTAGCTGAAGTTGCTAAGTCATTCTATAGCTCGACACCATTGCAAATACAGTCTATGCTGAGGGGTGAATGACAATCTTCTTAACAGACACTATGAATACAGGCTGGTTGAAATCAACTGATAAGTAATAGTGGTGGTCAATGTAGGAACATCTCAAGGGTGTCCGGCATATTTACAAAATAGTGACAGAACTATTTTAAGGGGCCCCCACGTATTTTCGGTGGCTTGCTTTGATATACCTAGCTGAAGTTGCTAAGTCATTCTATAGCTCGACACCATTGCAAATACAGTCTATGCTGAGGGGTGAATGACAATCTTCTTAACAGACACTATGAATACAGGCTCGTTGAAATCAACTGATAAGTAATAGTGGTGGTCAATGTAGGAACATCTCAAGGGTGTCCGGCATATTTACAAAATAGTGACAGAACTATTTTAAGGGGCCCCCACGTATTTTTCGGTGGCTTGCTTTGATATACCTAGCTGAAGTTGCTAAGTCATTCTATAGCTCGACACCATTGCATATGCTGAGGGGTGAATGACAATCTTCTTAACAGACACTATGAATACAGGCTGGTTGAAATCAATTGTTAAGTAATAGTGGTGGTCAATGTAGGAACATCTCAAGGGTGTCCGGCATATTTACAAAATAGTGACAGAACTATTTTAAGGGGCCCCCACGTATTTTCGGTGGCTTGCTTTGATATACCTAGCTGAAGTTGCTAAGTTGCTGTGTCACCCTTCAAACTCGCCACATTTCATTCTTCAAACGTTCTTTGTCCCAGCTGCTTCACCGTGGATGCATCTAAGTGGCTGTTAATCGATATTTAACATATATATCAATCTAACCTTCTAAGTCTATTCACCCTACCTTCGTAAAATCATTTTTCTGCAGGAAATTTTGATTAACAAATTGTCCTTTGAGACAAGATAAAAAATTATGGTAGGAGATAACCTAGCAAATATAATGGCATGGTTATTACCAATTCTGCAGGTTCCTTTTCTTATATCTAACTCAACGTGTGCAGGACAGTTGCGAATTTCACATGATTTGCAATTTTCTGTGATGTGCACCTACCCTAATGCTTACATAATTTTCTGACCAATTTTTTTAGTGTTTCATTAATTTCAATGTATTTATATTATGTTTACGATACATAGGTGCTTAAAAATTATCTGGTAAAGATATAAAAACAGATGGAGGAGACCGAAATAAACATAATAAGACTTAGAATGTAAATACGGAAAGGGCGTGGGTAAGCTTATTAAAATTATAATTGAAAAAAGTCAGGTAAATTAAAGGAAAGTTAGCATTCTAATTATCAAACGTTTTAATATAGATGCTCAAAAGAGAGACCACCAAAATTATATAAGGACCATAGTGGGGTATTGTACATAAACAAAACTACCAGATATGTTACTTATATTTTGAGTAGAAACTGACAGTCTGGCTACCATGTGTTTATTAGTCTCAATTCAGGATTCATGGAAAATGCTTTTAATGTGACCCCAATAGAAATCCGGACGTCAAATTCGTGTAGCACGGTTCCCAAGGGAAATACCCACCTTGTGCCGTATCCAATGCATCTTTTAAAAAGTTGCTTAAATTCCATTTGAAGTTACATACATGAAATATATGTCGGTGAACTTCAAATTTCTGTAATGATGCATTGTTATTCATAGTGTCGAGAAAGCATTTGATTTTACTCATCCAACTCTTCAGCGTCCTCTACCGCATGAAGTCGACATTTCTATACTTAATTCTTATTTACAAAATCTTTTTTCCAGTCCCCTCTGCCTACTTTGACATTTTTGACGCATATTTTGGAACACACTATACTTAAACGTTTTATGAAACTGAAATCTAAAATGATAGCTGCTTAAAATTTGCTTGCAGATATTAAGATTAATATTATGATCATTTGCTCTTTTTTTAGAATTGTATTTTACACCTTTTGATTTATTTAACTTCATATTATGCGTTATTTAATAACTGTTTATAGATATTTAATCAACGTAGAATATAAAGCATATTAATCTAAATAAACTGCAAATAGCTTAAATAGTTAAACTACAAAGTTGTTTTTCTTTAGAAAAAGAAGTGTTTTTTTTAAAGTAAATAATTGGATATAAAAATAAATAGAATTGTAAACACAGTTTATGAACCTAAATGAATCCATTTAGGCAAAGAAATGTAAGCAAATCGTTCGAGAGATTAATATAAAATGCCTTTCGCTAATAGCTCTAAAAGGTTCTTCAGAGGAGTAAGAGATGGATAGACTTCTACGATTATTTGAGAGAAATGAAAAGGATTACATGGTTTTTGAAGCAGTTAAACTAATGCCAATGTGGAGTTTCGATTGCATTTGAAGACTTCAGCTGACACTCACTTCGAGTAATGATATTTTTCAAACAAGATTGCCCCGATAAGTGATTGCAGATTTAAGAAGCTTTCAAATTACTAAAGAAAGCAATGAGATATAATTTTATCGTATTTTTTCCAGTCTTATTATCATTCAAGTTGAAATTATATTTTGAATCCGATTCTTTTATTTTAAGGTCTTCAATAAAATAATTAAGTTTTATTTAAGCCCAAAACTACAAGTACTTTAAATTTTACTATATATTTAATTATGATAGACTCATGAAATCAGATGCTGACTATTGATGACTTACAAATTAAACTGAATTTAGGTGAGAGGGACCTTTTTAAACAATGATGCTCATATGTAATGGGCAGTTGCTTTGCCACTTATACAGAACTTTTTTCATTAGTGTTTCTAACTTTTTAAGCGGTAAGTATTACGTTTTTATCGGGAAATTTTACATTCCATGCCAAAACATGTTGCTAGAAAGGCGGTCGTCCACTTTTAAAATTTAATGGACCAGTAAATGCATACTTTTATATTTGCGGGAATACTAAAACTAATTAAGAAAAACGATGGTTATTTTTAATCTACTTAGTACTCTATAACTATATAGTACTACTCTATAACTGTATTTCCCCTTATTTACGTCTCTATATCCATTGCTGTACCTCTGAAAACGAACTTCGCGAAAGGCAAGGACAAACCAGCAACACAGAACATTATCAACAAACTGAGGTGTTATGTCGCCAATTAACCATGAAAGTGTGTGCGCCAAACCTTTCTTTCAAATGTCCGCTTGATCCATCTGGAAAAATATCTATACAATCGCTGCACTTAGAAGGAATTTTGTTAAAAGTACTAGCTGAAGCAAAAAAACAAACAAAAATGGAATCGAATTCCATAGTGCGTTTTGTTACTCGTTATTTCTGATAGTGTATCTTCATAAAAAAATCCGAATTTTTCTGCGGGCTATAAATGTTTTTCACGGATCACTGGCTGATGATTGTTGTGCTAGAAAACATATTTTACTGGAATCCTTAAAAATAAAAGAAAAAATAAATAAAAATACAACCAGAACCAATATACTTATAGTATATTTTATATAATGGAGTTATAATTATTCAGAATGTTCAAGCTCTTCAGCATATATTATGTTAAGTCGGACATTAAATGAATGCTGGAACAGAAAAAGCATTGGCAATGTAATACAATTAAATGTACAGGTGCAATAAACAACCTTTAATAATCGATCCTAGCAGCGATTTATTGTTTAATGCACTGGAAGCAAGCAAAGCGTTTACCGAATGTACGTTTTAGATTCATTATTTATGTTGAGATTTTAAGATAGAAATACCAAACCATTTTTTCATTACACAAAGGAAATAAAAACTGAGTTTGTTCGAGTATAAAATCTGGATTGTTCTGGTTCTAAAGCTACTTCTCTTGCAGTGCCAGATTGAGGCCTAAGAAAACTTATCGCGGTGGT
This sequence comes from Trichonephila clavata, assembly GCA_019973975.1. Lineage (NCBI taxonomy): Eukaryota > Metazoa > Arthropoda > Arachnida > Araneae > Nephilidae > Trichonephila > Trichonephila clavata. The sequence continues at coordinate 6,728 of BMAO01031488.1, read as the reverse complement.
GGACTAGGTGTACGCTGTCGTTGGTCGTAGCTAACAGAACCGTCCAAGTGACAGTACGATTTGGCTCAGTTCCACCTTAATATTGAGGAAGAACATCCTAGGGGTGTTCAGGTTCTCCCCTCTGTCTTTCCCTTCCACCAACCTCAAGAGAGGACTTGCGGCTCGATGGCTATTTAGAGTAACACCCCATGCAGCAAAGGCCCTATACATTTAGAAGCATCCCTGCCTTCTGCGGGATTCAAACCCGAACCCTATGGTACAGCACTCACAGCATCACAAAGCACTACACCGAAAAGGCGGCTCAGAATTTTTAAAAACTGCATTAAAAAATTAGATAACTTCACTGTATTTTCTAAAACAAATATTTAAAAATAATTGATAAGGCTGCATTTATACTAAGAATTTTATCAAATCTTTGAAATTTGGGTGTTTTAATCCCGTATTATATTTATTAGTTGCTTATATATTATAATTATTATTTACTTACATATTATATTTATTATTTGCGTGTATATTTTAGTTATTTTTTGCCTAAATATTATGTGATATAATTGCTATTATCAGTCGATAATATCTATTTCGGCCTGCAGTTTTATATAAATAATAAATATAAGAATCGGAATACTTGACTTTTGAATCATCTCATGGTCTATAATTTTATTCTTGTGATTCTGCAAACAAAACTATTTTGAAATAAATTTAATATGTAAAAAAAAATCATTTTTATGCAATGCCTCTATAAAAATGTGACAATATGTATAGGAAGCTCGTATGTCATAATGTGGCCTGCACTATGCCCAACATTGTTAAGTTACATGATGGTAACTATAATTTTAATACGTTGGGGTTTCACTGGAAAAGGCGATTTATATTATAAGAAGGAATTGTCTTTTAGTAAACGTCATGTAATTTATTTAGAAATCTAAGAATTCTTTGAAATTATGTTAATAAAATAATTTGGTCTATTACAAAAATACTTATAAAGATTTCCTTCATCACAAATATTTGACCAAATATACCTTCGATTTATAGACTACTATGATTATAATATCAGATACATTATGTATAACAGCCATTCTTACAAACAATTTTAAGGAAACCCTTTTACATATTATTTTATTTACCTTTGTTATGAGTTTGATTTTTGATATTTATAAATAAAAGTGAGAATACTTAATAGGAAATGTAATAGAAGTAGTCAATTATTTCAGTATTATGAAGGGACTTAGGTAAATCAGTAAGGCATCATCGGTTCCGTCATAAAAGTTTTTGCCCATATCTTACAAATACATCCTGATTATAAGAGCATCTCAGTGAAACAACATTAAATAAAGGTATAGTATACAGGCTTCATTGTTTTTAAAAATAAAAAAAATCTAATCAATGTACATTTAACGAAAGAATAGTTTAAAAAAAGCTAGACAAATTTCTAAATAATTCTTCCCTATTACTCTATTAACAAGGAGCAAAATAAATTTATTTTCCAGCTTCTACTATATGAAGAGTTGGAAGGAAATCCTTATCTACATATTCAAGTATTTGCTTGAACTATTTCGTCAGCTGTTAAAAGAATGGTAAATTTTATTTTCCCTAAAACTGGAGACTCTGAACTTAAAATATTACCAAGCTATTCCAAGTTGAAATAAGATTGAATTGATAAAGTGTTCTCATATATTTAGGATCCCCTTCTCTCTTACGACATTTATTATATATGATATAATCACTGCTGGTATATTATACGTGGCAGTTTTTAATCTGGTAATTTATCTAGCAAATACTCCTATGTGGGCACCATTAGATTTTAGTCGGCCATAATGACCCTTGAGTGTTTTTATTTTATTTAGAATGTTGGGCATCTCCTTTAGTACATCGGGGATCATGATAAGATTAGATAAGGATCAAGTAAAATTTATCTTTGTCTTTTACTTCAGTTGACAAATATCTTGTATAATTCTGGAAGTATAAGACATATATTGGAGAAATATAACAAACAAGAAAGTTTTTTGAAAAAAATCTCCGAAGGAAAAGCCTAAATTTATAATATTTCTGAAAGATTAACTGGTGATTCAATTATTATATAGATTCGTAATTTCAAGGACGCAATATAATACTTTTCAATATTTTGTATTTCATTTTTAAGTTATTAACAATTTGTTATAATTTTTATTCATTTTTAAAACTGAGATATAATACAATTTTTGTATATTTTGAAAATTTGCTTTTTACTGCGAATAATTAAATATACTAATGATTTTTTGATAGAAGTTTAAGTGCGATTGTTAGTTATCACATTCTATCGCACAATTATTTTTAAAAAAAATTAAGGAAATCTCAAAAAAGTCAATTTCTATCTGTTAAAGCAAAGGAGGCAATGTATAAATCTTGTTCAGTAAAGAGGATTTTCATACAAATGAATACAAGTACAATTTTTTAACTTCATTGGGTATCTAACTAGTATTAAGGTGGTCACAGACGCCTAGTAGTCAAGGTCAGGCCTTCGTGGTCGATGTTAGTCGAGTCCTGGTACCACTGAAGATCTGCCGTGTAGAAGGGTTTCTGCAAGTTGAATCTGTCGAGGTTCAAACTCCTCTTATTGGCAGGATGTGGCAGCTTGGAGATGGGGTGCCTGTGCTCGGATTGTAATAACCCTGCTCTTGTAGGATTTATTAATATTTGGAGTGCGAGAGAAAAGTTCAGCAATAATCCGTTCAAATTATAATTTATTATTATTTCTAACTTAAATTAAAAACAGCTCTGGGTAGGAAATGCACACTACTACCAAGTATAGGAGCAATTACATGGCAAAAAGAATACCTAATTTTTGAGTATACACTTACTCTTGGAACACTTTGGATGTCTACGGTCTAATTTACCGTAATTTCGTTCTTAGTTGTTCTACCTTCTGTCGTTTTAATTGCATTCCATCTCACTGACATAATCGTCAATTAGCAATATTTAATCATTCAGCAATTACTTGTCGACTAACGTTCGACTAGCTCTCAAATATTGAACCAACTAACTTCGCGTATCTGAAAGTCCATGCTTAAATAAAACTCTTCATTTGAAAAGTCTTCTTCTTCGGGAGAAAATTTTCAATCCAGCAACAGTTAAAAAGAAATGAATTTACCTCATGAGGATTAGTTACATGTTCGCTGATAGACCCGTTACAAGGTGTCGTTGTAACTTGAATACGGTTCAAAATTTCAAGGTTCGTCAACAATAGACCTGGTGTTGCTTTATAGTGCTATGTTAATAAGCATTAACTCACTGACTAGTATATCTTTTTTTTATTTTTGAAAGAGAAGCAGCAGTTGTACAATAACATATAGTAGCTCGTAGTTTAATGGCTGTAAAATTAATCGTTCTTAATTCGAATATATTAAGAATTGTAATCTTTAAAAAATGGGAACATTGTATATTATACCTAACGAGAATTCGAAAATTTTTCTTTGGTTTGGTGAATAAATTTGAGCGTGTTTCATCTCGAAACTCATCTTTTATTGGATCATAGTGAAAAATTTCGAAGTCCATTTCCAGAGTTCTTAATAAAATTTTAATTCTATCATTAATTAAATGAAATCAAAATAAAATTAATATTTAAGTTAATAATTTTACTAACATTTTTAAAGTTAAATAATGCAAGTTAAATTCTCCGGTACAAACCATTTACTTTTTTTCTATAGGAATTATTCATTCTCGTTTCCGAAGTTGGCAGTTCTTTTTTAAATATGTTTAAAATAACTTAACTCGTGAATAAAAATACAAATATTTTTTCAGATAGTAATACGTAAACCAACTATCCTCCATCTATATTTTATTACTAGTGATAAAAAATGTGTATTATATATTCTCGTAGAAAATATTTCTAAGACATCAATTACTAAATAATTAATTATTACAAAAAGAATGGCAAATATATTGATATCCAGACTTATTAAAAACTAAAGAAAATCATTTTATTGTTTTGAATCTTCGACCGAAAAAACTGGACGTTTAAAGGTAATGGCCTTAATTATAATGTATTAATATATTAATTTATCATTTATTAAGAATAATTCTTACACACACACACACATACACACACATACACACACAACATACACACACATACACACACACACATACACACACACATACACACACACATACAACACACACAACACACACACATACACAACACATAACATACACAACACATAAACATACACAACACACACACAAGCAGTGCGGTTAATTTTTAAAATTAACGAAAAATTTCTCTAAACACCTTAAGCGAATGGTGTGAATTATATATGTTCACACAATGAAGAACGTGCACATATTATATACAAGCATGTATACGCTTTATAATATTTTATCACACATATATTAGGCTTTTAATTAATTAATTTTTAAAAGTAAGCTATGTATTATTTTTTCTCAATTATATTTAACTCTGTGAAACATTAATCCTTTTCTGATATTTCTTTCTTTGCATATTTTGAAATGAGTCATATTTACAATATATAAAAATGAGAAAATTTTAGTACATGTAAAATGACGTATTTAATTTTAAGGCTATCTTCAAAATCAGAATTTAATTAAAATTTTTATAGCTCTGCCTTTTATTTTTAAAAACTAATATCTTACCAAATGTCATTTTTTTGTTTGTCATTACTTGTCTTATTCAATCTTTGCAATAACAAACCAAAAAGATCTATTAATGCAGCTGATTTTTCTCTTTCATTTATACACTCTTTGTTGTCCAGAAACAACAAAATTGCATTGCGTTTCAGTTATTGATAATTATTGCGCTATTTTCTTTATAAGAAAAAGTTTTGCTAATAAAATTCCTTAATTACTTAATTGAATCACGATGAAATGGATTTGGACATTACATAATTTGCTTTGGAAAAATATATACGTACAATTTATTTTCTCCTTAATTGAGAAAAGTGCAGTTTGAAGAAGTTCAGAAAACTATAATTTGGGAATTTAAATTGCGTAAATCTAAGTGTCTCTATATTTGCTTTTAAAGATTGCTTTGAGTATGGAAAAGGAGATTCCATACATTCTTAAATAAGTAAATGCTTTATGATTTAAAACTATTGAGATGTGTTTTACTTTACTAAGAGCTTTTGAATATTAAAATACGAATACTTAAAGGATTTCTGTATAAAAGAGATTCAATTTTCAAAGAAGTTAAAGATATTTAAATCAATTTACTGTGCTTTTAAATGTACTTCTACTTGTTTTTTTTAAGAGAAATATATTTGGCTATGACAATATAATAAGTAAAAGATTGGAATAATTATTCTTCCTTTGTACATCTTTTTTTTAATTATTTTTCTTTGCACGTCTTTTTTGAATTATTTTTTTATTATTTACATCTTATTAGGACTATCTTGCTTTATTTCTCCCCATTTTCCTGTTTATTATACTATACGTCCTAAATTTGGAATATATTTCACGATGAAAAAAATTAAGTGTTGATAATTATTAGCAAGAAACAATAATTTATTACTTAAAAAATACAAACAATATCATGTAGAATATAAACAATAACATGGAAAAATATAGCAAGAAAAAAGAAAAAATATCGATACGTTTAAAAGAAAACAAAGACCCCCAAAATGTATAAAAAATAATTTTAGCTATACTTTATGGCAAGCTTGTCCACCAATCAAGGTCATTCGCATTTCATTTTTTGCTTTCAACCGTCAACAGTACTATATAAAATACATTTCTCGTCGCAAACAACGTTATTTGAATCACACTGAAGTCGTTTCTCATCTTGATATTACTAAGGAGGGAATATCATTTTAAGAACAATATATCTTACTTCTCCGATACCTCAATGAACTGTGTTCTTAAAAATATTTAAAGTTTATGCCTTAGTTATTCCTTAAATTGACATTACCTACGTTGAAGTAATTTTCCAATCATTTATATTACTTATGCTTCATGGTTTCCTAGAAAGATGTCTCACCATGTGCGTCATTTTTCAATTGCTACTAATAGCTCACTCTGTCTATATATTTGTTTATATATATATTTATCTTGGTCAAATTTTCAATCGTTAATAAAATACTTTCTATTCATGCAATCAGGTTCAAATACATTTTTTTAAGTTGTAGTGGGCACTTGATGTTAATACAGTTTTTTCAAATATTAATTATTTAATTTAATTTAATTAATTACCGGTTTTCAACTCCATCTTAGATTTGTCTTCATTATTGTAACAATCTAACTAACTATTAAAATAATGACAAAGGTTGGCGTCGAAAACCATTTTTTTCAGCCAAACTAGCCAAACCGAACGTACATTGTTACAATAATGCAGACAAATCATGATCTTTTTTCAATTCCTACTATTAGTTCACTCTCTCCCTGTATATATATATATATATATATATCTTGTTCTAATTTTCAATCGTTAATAAAATATTTTTTTTCATCCATTCAATGCAGGAGTTGACTTAAAATTTGTTTTATATTATTCGTTATTTTTAGAACTGAACAAATATTACACGTCGACTGATGATGGTTGAAGCAGTTTCTTGAATTCTTTTCCTTTGTTTTCAAACTTTCGAATCATAATGATCTTGCCAGCATATAATTGAATATATATTTATACCATAAGCAGCTTAAATACCATTAGTATTCTGTAAAACTACGGCTGTATATTAAGACAGACGCATTCGTCATGAATTCTATGGAGTTTGAAATTAGCCCTAGTTTGAGAATTG
>BMAO01031487.1:0-50463 GCA_019973975.1 Trichonephila clavata | reverse complement strand
TTTAAATGTTTGTATTTATTCTGGCATTTAAAAATCCTGTATTATTTATTTTCTAATATTTAACCTCTGCAATGCATCACGCAATCCGGATTAATATTTCACAGTGGCTTAGACGTTTTCTTACTACCGTGGTAAAACAGACTTCTAGTTGTTCAATCATAAATTTATCGTGGATTTTGAAATTAAAAATTTTATAAAATCTAATAATAATTCAAGATTAATGTGTTGAAGCTTACAATATGGTTATTAATGCAAAATTATAGTTTATTACCTTATATCATTAAAATCTTTAGTTTAAAATAATGAAAACGGCTCCGACTTTAATTTCATTAAATATTTTATTTTATTTAAAAATTTAATATTTCGAAATCATTATTTATTAATTTAAATTGTCAAAAATAAAATATATGCTCTGCTATTTTTTGCAAAATAATTATCTATAATTTTATGTCAATCGATTTTATTATTAGAAATTTACTAAAAAATATTGTCAGGGAATTAGGGTTATTCCCTGGGTTATCCGTTTTTCATATCTGCTTAGATCCTTAACATTTTCTCCTTATTTCTGCTTTGGCAATGACTATTCACAAATCACAGGGAGGTCCTTATTATGCCATTGTCTACGAAGGCGATTGCAAATATCCTAGATAATTAGTATACGTAGCTTTAACAAGAGTAACGAGGATTCAAGGTATATTTTTGGTTACTCACGAAAATATTAGCAGCAGTTGGAAATTTCGGAATGTAGAACAGGAACACCTATAAACGCTTCCGAAACAGATAAACATCATAAAAGATCAACAAGTCATCGAGCGGATCTAACGTTAGAATTGAAAAGGTTACAAAACAATACACTACAAACGGTCACCAAAACTTTTCTAGAATTCATTTCCAACAAGAAAGGATTATCGATATTTTCATTCAATTGTCAAAGTTTGCATGGGCATGCAGCTGACCTAAAAAGTAATGCTATCGTAAGAAAGTCAAATGTTCTGCTTTTGTCAGAAATTCTTATGAAAAATGAAGAACCACTTAATATTCCGAATTTCAACTTTGTTGTAAGCTATAAAAGACCCGAAGTTCCAACAGCAGGCGTAGCTATTTATCACAATATTCAAGATACGTCACACTTCATTACTTCACATATGGACATACATACTAAATTCACTAGAAGCATTGGTGTTAATGTTTCTGATATAGGCGAAATATGCATTGTTCGTTGCGATTCCGAGAATGGGCAATACATATTAATGGTTGCCGTTTATATTTCGCCTGGAAAATCTATGAGACAGATTCAACAATTTTTATTCGAAAATTTGATGATTTATACAAAAGAAGGTTCTGAAATAATCGTTAAAAGATTTTGCGAAAAATATGATAATGTACCGATGATTTTAAGTGGAGACTTCAATATTAACTTTGTAGATGATAAAAATCTACCACTAATTGAATTTCTAAATGAAACACTTCATTTAAATATGTCCAATGATCGAAAACTCAGTACTACAAAATATAAAACGACGATCGATGCGGTTTTTACGTGATACTCAGATAAGTTTGAATCAAACATTTGTAATTCTTACTTTAGTTTTCATAAGCCAATTGTATCTTTTTTAGAACAAAATAAAATAATTGAAAGTACAAAAAGTCTAAGTATTGCTGAAATTAATGATGACAATGATGCAAACAATTAAACTAATGTTAAAAATGAAGTACATTTAAATTTAAGTAAATACAAATACCATCCATAAATAATATGATTGTATATTAATTGTTATTTCAATTGAATTATATTTATATTTTGTCATGTTCTTGTACAGCCCGTAATATGTTTGAATAATAAAAAAAAACCATATAAACATGCATTTAGTTGTTACTTGGATTGTCAATAGATGTGAAAACCAGATTGATGTTGATAATTTTAACTCAAACATTATGAAATTTCAAATTTAAAAATTCTAAAAGTTCTAAGTTTTTACTTCAATCGGCAGTCTCTATAACTGCCATTTTTTTTTTCAAACGTCTATCTGAAAGTGGATAAGATGTGTAAAAGTTATCTCCTTTAAAATTACATTCTTCACAAATGTGTTTGTGTCCTCTCATATAAAGTATTTATTTTCAACAGTGTCTTCTTTTTTCTAAATCTGGATCGATTTCAGTGGAGGAATCGTACTTGCTGTTATACTCTTCATTTGCTTTTTACTTATTGTAACCGCGAAGAGAAATTCTTCGTACGAAAATACTGTTGTACTATATCTATTAAGTACTGTATTTATAAAATTACTTAAATATCACATTTCTTCATCATAACTACAGTAATACGATATAGAATAAGGAAAAATTTTAAAGCATACCCACGTATTAAAAAAATGTAAATCAACTTCACGCGCAGGGTGTGACATACCCCAGGGAGTGGTATCCAAAGATCTACTTTGAAATTTCACTGACAGGCTTGATCCCCTTGAGGGTTATGACCTAAAAGTCAGCTAGACCAGGAACCATCCACTTTCCAAATAAGGTTTAGCAGGAGCGTTGAAAAAAGTTTGACACTGCGTATGACACACCCTGCGCGAGTGGTGCCGGGTTAATCTTAATTACATAGTTTGATTATTTAATATACACTTAAAACACTTTATTACAGCAAAAAATAAGATAAAAAGAGCTCAACTATAATAAACTTATAATAAATATATACAAAAACATTTATATAAATTAAATATTACTTTAAGCTAATTAAGTATAAACTTTTAAAATAATAAACAACATTTCTCATGATTATTTCGATATTACCTTAATTTTTCCAATGTTAATTTAACAAAATTATTTGCTTTACTTAAAAAAAAACTCTAAAAATTGTATTAATATTTTACCAATCAAAATAGCTTTTTATGTGTTTATTGTATATTTTGTATACATATTCAAGAAATATTACATTTATCAAAATAATAATTCAAATGTGTAACTTACTCAAAATTTTATCAATACGGCCGCATTACAAGCTCATAGATGAATAATTTATCGTATTGTTAGCTAATTTGTACACAGATTCTCATCAATATAGATTAAATGCTTTTAGAATCAAGCTTGTAGTTCTGTTTGCTGTGAATATAATTATACATTACCAAAGTTTATGGATAATCTTTGTCATTACTTCTTATTCATCAGTTTTCAAATTATTTTCTTTTTAAACTCGATGCTACTCTGGATTTTTAATATAAGATTGAACCAGTATATAGACTGCTGAAGCATCAAACCGATAAATTAATTCTTATATTCAATGGTTTAACAGAGTACGTATTTAAGTTTATGTTTGAAATAAGCATATTTTCTTAATAAATAAATTTAACTCGTCTAATTCTAAGATAAATTCAAGAAGTAGATTGAATACACATTTTCCTTCGACAGATGTGAATAACTCGCTATTTACTATTCTATTCATTTTAAATTAAACAAAGAAAAATACACACGGAAGTAAATTTGATTGATTGATTTGATTATCAATATGTCGTCAAAAAGAGCTGCCTGGGATTATTGCGACAATTATCGCAATTTTGAGCCACGTTCATGTGAGGATGACGACGTCACCACGAAGATGAGAAATGTGTGACATTAATGGTAATAAGAATGTACAATTGATTCAACGACGTTTTGCCCACAAAAAAGTTCGTTATCAAAATTACATATTTGTTGAAATTAATTTTAATATTCAGATATTGACAATATACAAAACTTTTAAATCAATTTGCGTCTTAAAAAGTATATTCCAAAAAGCAACTGCCGATGGACGAAAAATTCTTGTAAAACTTGGTACAACTGTTATTTCTAAAAGGGATTAATTTATTAAAAAGAAAAGGGTAGTGCCACTTTCATTAAATGAATCGAATACTTATCTTAATTATATGACCCTATAGATTTAATGGGGTTTTTTTTCTAAATTTTTCCGCTTCTTTTTTTTAAAAATGTTTCAATTATGCTACGGATTTCACATAAAAGTCATTATTTTGCATCATTGCTTCAGTAACTGCTCAATATTATCTTACAACAGATTATAAGTTGAAATGAATAATTGTTTGGAAAAGATACATTCAGTTTTCAAAAATATTGCCATAAAGTACAGAAACCATTAAGAAATCAGCATAAAATAATGTTTTATTAGCAATTGAAAGGAATTAAAAATTAAAGCAGCAACATTTCCTTTTATTTTATTCTGCCGTCGATATTATTAGCTATACATAAAATATGTCCTTAAAAACATATGGGTCATTAAAATAATGGGAATTTGTGCAAAAGCAAATGTTGTTTTTTTCAAAGACCATGCAGAATTTAAAAGATTATTTTCAAGGCGAAAAACTCTTTATCTTAAAAACAGAAGAAAAATTCAAAAATTTGCAAAAAAGCATTGTTTTTAAATAAAAGTTAATTAAAATGACTCCGTAGTACCAAACATAATTCTCCTTCCTAAGACAATAAACTTCAAATGTTTCAAAAGTGTTTTCTTAATAGTAATCTATTTTTCTCGTATACATGAAATATATTTATTTAATCATTATCTCATTTCTGATCACGGAACACGTTTGATTAAAATGTTAGAGAAAATGAATGCTTACGGTTTCGGTTTTCTTAAGTTTCTCTTCCTTAGCTTTTGAAACTACTTTAATCTGAATATTCTCTCAAAATTAGTATTCACACCATTAGGTTCTACTTGTTAGTCTTCACTGCAATTCTGTTTTCTTGTTGACAATTTTATTATCCCCTAAAACTTCAATTACTAGCTTTTACTATGTACATCACCATACCTTTTCGTACTGGATACAAACTAAGAATTTCTACATTTCAGAGATTCCTTGGGTGTTAAAAAATAGGTATCTTTGTTCTACACGAATAGCTGTAATCGTGATCATTATAACATCTTTAAAATGCAAAAGAAAAAAAAAACTCTAAATTTCATATTTACTGATATATTAACGATATTTATCTATTTAATTCATAATGCGTTCTGCAACTGGTCTTTCTAATGACGAATGACTGTAAAATGATTCTTATATATATATATATATATGTATATATATATATTATACCTGTATTGGAATCCGGACGGATTTTTATGTTCTTTTTATTTCGAAATTCTCTGTAAAATTTTTAAAATTTAAATTTTAAGTGGTTTTTTCGGTGTTATGACATTATATAATATTACATCTCTCTCTGAATGCGAAAATTCATACTTGACACACATTGTTTTCGAGATTGTTACATATTTTTTACTATAGTTTTGTTTATTTCTGCCATAAGTATCAATTTTTTGTTTTTTGTTAAATAATTAGGATTATGCTTTGAACAAATCAATTTTTTTAAAATTATTCTTTCACCAACTGAAACTTTGTTTTGTAGTTTGTAAACTTTGTTTTTGGCAACAATCGGATATCATTATCGCGGGATGCGTACGATTTTGCTTATATTTTACATCGTGTTTTTTTTTATTATAATTTTAATTGAATTTATTTTTCTTTATTAGGCGATGAAAATTATGTTTGACTTCTGTACACTACTTATTTTTCTGCCAAATAGTTGTTAACATTTTTTATAGTTTTGATGATAACACAAAACTGGCCGACTGATCTGAACAATCGAGTAGCATTCCGATGGAAACTTTCCGCCTATTTTATCTTTCTCCAGTAATCCTAAATTAAATTAATTCATTACGTAATTTTAATGTTGATTTCTTGTACCAACGTTTTTTTTTTCCATCGACCATTTACCTCAAATCAAAAGACGTCGCCCAATGCCGCGATATGCATTCAGTGTTTGGAAACCGTTCGGTGCATATTCGAAAAAAATAAATTTTTCCTTTTTGGCGACTTTTTAATTTGGCAAAATTAATAGACTGGATTTTTAATAAAGATTATTTTTCTCTCTGTTTTAGACAATTATTTAAATTTCATTCGATGCTTACGTATTATCGTATATATATAAATATCGCCAACCTTCAAGATACTCACTAAGTTGGTAATTTCTTTTTCGCTTGTGTTGCACGCGCTGAATTGGCAATTATGTGATTCGTTTTATACAATGTCGCTAATAGGTTGCAATAATAAGTAAGTACATTTCATTTAATGTTACTATTGAAATAACAATTCTAAAATTAAGATTATCTGATGTATATTATAAGTCTTCAAAATATTGAACCTTATTTTGTTTTTGATTGTTTTTTTTAAGATTTAAGGTTATGTTATAATTTTCTTCAACATACCCCATTAGTAATTTGTTAACATAATACTTGAAGTTATTAAGGTTTGCTTTTGTCAGGGAAGTAGCTACCGTTGCATCGGCCGTATCAATGATGCAGGGTCCCAAACAAAAGGAGTCCCAACAAATGTTACTGCAGTTCCACTAACAAGGTGCTCATATTTCAAAAATGGTCCCAAAGGAATTTGGATACAAAGCCTACTCTGAGTTTTTTACGCAATTTGAAACGTATTTGTTTTTACCATATTTTTATGTGCTGAATTGGCTTCAGTACATTAAATTACATTGCAGAAAATCGAACTAAGGTCATCATACTGTGCAAGCCATGCGAGGAGTAATTGCACATAATATTAGAATAGGCATCTGCGAACGAACACATTACAGACAGATGACTCAAATAATTGCTGAGGAAGCAGATGGTCGTAAGATTGTAATTATTTTTTCAAATTATGCTTTCGCATTGATAAAGATAATCAATTACTTTTATGTCAAATAATGTTAGCATTGTATTTCATTCTTTCAATTTATTTTTAAACTCGGGATATATACCTGGGATAATTTTCATATATAAAATACTAATTTTAATTCTGTACACTATGGATCCTAAACTAAATTAATAGATATTTCTTATTTTTTGGTACGTATGTGTTGATTTTTATTTTTTAGTCGACTTTTTGCTTAAAATAAAAAGACATCGCCAAATGCAGCAATATGCATTCAATGAGAGAAAAATATTCTATGACTGTTTTTAGACAAATTAATACTCTCTTACACTTGGACGTGTTTTTTCCCACTAAATAGTTGTTGAAATTTCTAGAAGTTGGGTCACTAACATTAGACTCACAAAGGATCTATTTGGTGGGAGTTCAAAATTTTTTTTTTGACGTTACTGTGAAATACAAATGGGAAAATTAAGATTATCTGTAATATATTTTTTTCGGTTTGTTTTGATATGCACGTATTATCGCAACCGTATTGGCAACTAAATACCCTCATTTAGAACTGTTTATGGTAATTTCATCAAAATATTATTTTTGATAGTTTTTTTAGCATTTAAGTGCGTTTTTGGTATCTGTACCCAGTCCCGCATTCCTTTGGTTCAGTCTGGTTAAAAAGAAAGAAAAGATAATGCACACATTTCTAATATCTTCAACCACTTGTACTTGAGGTATGACTCTTTTTATAAACAAATGTGTGTGAATATATGTAAATAAAACTTTTCTAAGCAGATTTCATTTGTAATTTGTTAACAGAGTACTCCAAGTTATTATGTTTTTTTTTATGTTATGAATCTAAAATTATTTATTTTGTGGGGAGGGGCCAAGTTTTAAAAATAAATTTAAAATGGCTCTTCTTGAGGTCAAAGAGTTAATTTAACAATGCTTATGGGTAGACATTTTATGTTGTTTTATTGTTTGTGCATATACATTAAGTTGTCTGGTGTGCTTATTCTAGATCAACAGTTGCTAACCTTCAGCACTTCATAAACCACTTAATGTATAAATTTATAATTCGTGGACCACTAATAGGATTGACCACTATATTGGGGACCTCTATAGCTATACTTACGTTTCCATACACCTGAAAATAAGCTTCATGTAAAGCAATAACAAACCGACAATCAACAGACTGAATTGTTTCGCCAGTAATTTACTATGGTTACCGACATTCATATTTCGATGCAAAATCTGGAAAAATTGCTAAACTCAGGAAATTCGTTAACAGTGGTAGCAAAAATTTTATTAAAGTAAATTCCATGATCCATAACTTGTTTTATTGTTCCTTATCTTTCTTTAAACTGAATCTTCATAAAAATGTACATAATGTTCCAGTTTTTTTCTGGACCAACCAAAATTTCTCACCAATTCCAATCGCCCATTGTTGACTGCTGCTCCGGAACACATAACTGTAGATATGTTTTAGCAGCACTGTAACTAAATTGGTGTCAAGCGTATGGCACTTCCATATCTAAGCAACAAAGATTTTATCATTTTTTTATGAAAGGAAAATCAGATTCGGATGGAAAATGGTGTGATTTGCATGTTAAAATTTGGTTGTGTGTGCTTGGTAGCATCAGCTAATATTAAAGTACCGAGACAACACATAATTGCCCATGTGTGAAGCAGTCTGTGTCTAATTATAAACCATTCTGTGTTTTAGAGATAGGTCCTTAAATTTGTTGATTAAGTTTCCTAATGCTAATCGAATAGTGAATTGCAAAAATATTAAATCGTTATTAATAATTTGTCGTAGATTTCTGGTGCGAAATCCATGTTTATAATTGAATTTTTCTTGCCTAATCGACTGAAAATATCTTCAGCTTCTCATTGTGTTCGGATTGAGCTGCATCAATTGATGTGCAAAAAAAATTAAATATTTCATTAGAATTTTTTTTTTCCATTTCTTTTTGATCCTGATTATTCCTTTTTGATGTTTTTCAATTTTATAGGTTTTGCTTTAACTTTGTTTATTTCTAAGTGTAGCCAATTAGTATTACTACATAATAAAAAATGCCTTGCAAAAAATCAAATTTAAGTCATCATACTCACACGGCAAAAGTAGTTCTCCGAGTGCAATTGCAAATCAAACTGAGGAAGAATGATCATCAGTAAATGAGGAAATCACACAAAGAATGGCACAAGCACATGCTGAGACCGCAACAGAGAGCAATAGGCAGCCAGACTTCAGGAGGCACATTTGCAAGCACAGCAAGCATTCATGTTTTTCAACATCAGATCTACTCTATTCTCAACAAAAGCAACATAGTAAGGTTTCGATTGCTTGAAAGATACCAACTAGAAACAGCACATCAGCGTCAAGCAAGATTTTGTGGCGAGTAACCCCACAATAACACTTGCCTTGCATGCCGGTACAACCCAGTGGAATATTATATGTTGACCCAGTATATTTCATCAGCACAATAACTGAAGTGTATTCTTATTGCAATGCTCTGAAATTTAAGAGAGAAACAAAAAATAATATTGTGCACAACTGAAAAACTGCCTCAACGTGGACAACCATCACATCCATTAAAATTTTGCTCTTGCCAGATATACTGCAGAATCAAAAAATTTCCTACGTAATATCAGGAAATACAATTTATATTTCCAAATGATATTGTTTGGATAAATGTGCATTTGTGAACACACCTCTGATTTAACAAAAATATCCATAAGCATTGTAAAACTAACCCATTGCTCTTGAGAAATCCAGAGTAGAGCCATTTAAAATTTATTTTCAAACTTGTGCTCTCCCCTATGAATACAATGCAAATAAGTTTAGGTTCATAACATAAGGACAAAAATAAGTTGTAATAACTTCCAAGTATTTGGTTAATAAATTACAAATGTTATCAGTTAAGTAAAGTTTTGTGTATATTTATTTATACATTTTTTAATAAAAAATCATACCTCTAATGAAAATGTTTAAGCATACAGAAAACGTGTGCTTTTTTGTTTAACCAGACTGAACACAGTGATGCAGGGTTTGGCTTGTACGTATACATAGATAGATAGATATGTATATACCTATGTATTATATTTGATGTGACTATAACAATCAAATCCAATGTTTCCATTTCTATCTCTATTAACTTAAATGGAAATTTGTATTTTGTACAAAAGGATGCATTCCCCTAGTATGAAAAATTCATGCACATTAGACACAGTAGAAAATTTAAAATACGTTTTTGATTTATAAAAATAAAATACCCCTTAATTACTTAGTCGGTTCAAACAGTGGGAGAGTATGAATATATGTTGTCTAAGGTTGCAATTTATATGCCAAATGATCTTAATGCACTTTTTTTTATTTCATGAATTCGGAGGTCATATTCATAGACTTTCACTCAACTTAAATTCTCGTCTGAAATTGGAATATATTGTGTGCCTCTGTGTACATATACAAGAATACAAATAACTTTTTTAATTTACATGACATAATTAATACTATACATAACTCTCTTATAATATCTTAGAAACTTTACGGTCAATAATATAACGAGCGCGGTTTTTTCAATGAATGATAACATTTTAATCATTGTCAAATCATGAATAAAAATCATTTTATTCAATTGCTTGATTAACTTATTTGAAAAACTTAATATCTAGTTGTTCTATTTAGCAAAATTAAATTTTTGAAACAAAGAAATAAAGTATCAGAGTAAAATAAAACTCCTGCCTTAACAATTTCCGTCACAGGTTAAGATAATTAATTTTACTAAGCTGTGCAAATCGGCTTAACCAAGCAGAAATTTTTAAGAGTACCGGTTAATCTGTCAACTTCTAGTACGAAATATATCACCCAAAGAGAACTACGTCGTAAGTAAGATATACTGACAACATATTTCACTGTCAAATAAGGCCTTAATTTGTAACATAACGGTGTAAGAAAGGCATGAGAGTGATTATTGAAAGAAAAATAGTTCCTTTATAATTGATTTTATAAGTTATATTTAAAAAGTATTCTATAGTCAGCATTTTTCTTTTAAACTGGTTCGTTTTATTTAAAAAAGGGAAAATGATTATGTTACATTTTAGAAAAAAAGGCAAGTCAATGTCTGATTTTAATGTGAATCCATTATAAATTTTGATGAGAAGATCTTTAATAAACTACAAATTTATAGTATTTGTAAAATCTGCAATTACTAATGTGTAAATATAGTTTATAGATCTTTTTTATTGGTTCTTGAACATATATATTAGTTAGACATGTCAGAAAATAATTAATAAATTAAAAGAAAAATACCTTATTTTAACTCCTCCTAATGCAAATAGTACTGCGTACTTCTAAAAAATAATCTTTTCTGTATAATTTATATATTTTGATTTTTGAAAAACATTTTTTAAACAACCAGTTCTAAAAAAATAATGCAATTAAAAGCGCATTTCCTTTTATTTAAAAGATGTTATTATATTAACATAAATACCGATCTTGAAAGTAATTGTGAAATTCATTCTAATTTTGTCATCTGATTTTATTTTAAATTGAACATAATATCGTAAGGTAAGGAGTTTGCTTCAAATTACTCAACACGCCATTTAAATTAAATTTTCTCTATAATGCAAATGCAATATATGTATATGATAAATGGAAAATATTATAATATAGAACATAAAAATTAGGTTAAAAAAAACAATTTTTTTTTAATATTTAATGTATAACATATTTTATTTAAGCAAATTATTTTCAATGTTTAAACAATAAAAGAGTAAACGTTGGTTAAATTAAAAATATTTTGCCTGAGTGCTTGTAATATTTTATTAATTTTAATTAAAGTTACTATGAATTAATTATTTTTGTTTTATGATCATTATTCTTCAATTTGCATAAAAAGAAAGTTTGTTGTGATTGATATCGTTCTTGAAGAGATATTCTTTAAATTTTTTGGAACTCAAGTAATTAGGCTTCCCATTTTCAATGCATATAAACGTTTTGATGAAACAAATTTATTTTAAAATTTTTACGTATTTATAAGATTAGGTTAGCGTTCAGAATATAAATTTTAAGGACATTAAAAAGAAATTGGACTTATATTTTTTTTCCTTAGAAAATGAAATGTACAATTTTTTGTGTTAAAAATTCAATTCTTGCAAATTGAAACTACTTATTTTTTTAAGGCGTTCCGGCACGTCCATAGGAGCCCATGTTAAATTGCTTAAGTATATGTACCTTTTTCTCAGAAACTACTTACTCCTAATAGATAACATTTTTACAGTAGGTTATGCATACTATAAATAAAACTGTAAAGAAGGGTTTTGTTCTTTTGTTAAAAATTAAAGTAATTATGAATTTTTTTTAAAAGTGTCCATTTTTGTTCTCTTAAATTTAGTTTAAAAAGCCTTATCTAGAAACGTTTGCTAGATATATCTAATTCCCTCCGATAAATAAGTAAATATGTTAAAAGTATGCTGACTGAAAATTTGAGGATCATATAAAAAGTAGCTTTTGAGAAAAAGGTATATAAAGTGAAAAATATTACTTTTGAGAAAACAAGCTTTAAATTAAAAATTTCTAATTTTTGAGCTTTTACTTTTTTAGTACTTTCTAGATGCATATGAATCAGCTTTTTATACTCTGCTCCTGCAAAAAACTCTTCTATCTTTCTCTTTTTCCCATTATTTTTAACACTTTAGCCTTCTTTAGATTTCAAGATGTTTTAGTTGAGCTACACGAATCCTACAGGTAATTAATTTTTTGAAGCATGACGCACAGTTATAACTTGGTTCAGTATCACAATTTTTTAAGATCCTTAAATTTGTTACATGACTCGTATTGAAATTCTCAGAAGCCATTATTACCCCTAATGTTAGAGATTTTAATTCCACAAATGTAAATTTTTTAATCACTGACCATATGTTGTTATTAACTGACTCATTTGGGATCTGAGTATTTCCATGTAAATATTTATCTTAATAACATAGGATCAGTAAAAGTGGTCTTCATTTAATTTATTATGGTATATAGCACGCGTGCATGTGTTTATGATCATGGTGACTTTCGTTACGTTCAGCTTTTGCCTTTTGAATCTAGCACCATAAATGTTTACCCTCAGGTCACAGTCCATGTTAAGGGATGTCGTTTGAAAACAGATGAAAATAAACAACCAAAAGAGCATTTTTCATACTGTGTAGGTAAAATACCGGTGAATCAGTTACGACCACGTAGGCTTTTTCCATCTATTTCTTGTTTCTCTGTTTTTGCTTTTAAGATCCAAAAGACGTGTACCCATACACATTTGGATATACCCAATACACTATAAATGTTCTACTTGAACATCATAAGTATTTGAGCTCATCAGAAACTTATGCAAGGGGAAATACAGGTGATCCTAGCAAAACTCATTCGATGGGCGTCAATGTATAGCTTTGTTTAAAAAACAAATAAAAATACTTTTAATTATCGTACTTCCTCACGTCATATATCATTTTAAGCAGAAATATTTAAACTTTTAAAAAAGTGAAAATCGATAATTTTTTTCAAAAATTCATGTGCCCGCCCTCCACTGCTGGCCGCCACTGAGGTGGATGCGATCGACCACGTCGGTCTGTCTTACCCTCCTGCATCCAACGGCCACATATCCGCGTGACAGTTGTTTGGTTTCGTCCAACACGACTACCGATTTCCCTGAATGGTAATCCACAATCTCGGTAGGCCACTATCTTTCCTCTGTCGAACTCGGATACTTGATAAAAATCTGATCGCTGTTTTCTACGACACATAACTGATCGTTTTTTGAAAAAAAACACAAGAAAAACACAATTACCGAACTTGGAATCGTCAAATCTCCAAGCCTTAAATAGCGCTTTGAAGAGGCGCCACAGAGGTGCGTGATGTGTGTCTGCGCTGAAATTCTAATCATTTGCATATCTTACCTCCGCTAATGCATGTTATAAATTTCATGTTATTTGCATGCTTTCTTCAGGGTGTTGCATTTACGGTGGCCAGCAGTGTATATTAAAACATTTCAGATGTAAGTTCCCATCCAAAAAAATTCTTATGTTTTTAGTTCTTTATATGTATGTATTATATGTATATATATATTAATTAAAAAGAATTTCAGAAGAATTAAACTAAATACTATAAGAAAATTTATTATTTATTATTTTTTTTAAATTACAAATTTCAAACCTGTAGATTTAAACATTTATGGGAACGTCCATTTTCTCTTAATGCTTTTTGATACAAGTGTAAGAAAATTATGAATTTATTCGAAAAATAATAGAACCTAACCTATAGAAACTTAAAAAAAGTTATACAAATTATTAAAAAGTAGTAATTTCTTACTGATCTGATTAATGCTGATAGTTTTGTTTCTGATGTTTTCACATGAGATATTTTTGGATGTTAAATAGTGAAAAGAAATCCAAAAAGAGCAATTTTAAGGTGTGCATTCAAAGTAATACTTAAAGCAGCAAAATCAGTTTGCAAAAGCTTTCAAGAATTTAGTCATGAGACTGTAAGTGAGTGCATAGCTCAACATTGGATAAAAAAAATTCACAACGAATGATGATAGCCTTGAAAATAAAGAGGGTTGTAGACATTTTTCTGCTATTGGCAAAAGCCTTAAAGAAGGTGAGATGCTTCGACTTTCTTCTGCGAATGACGAATACCAATTAAAGGTAATTATTGATGCGAACATATTCAGAAAATTAAACCCGAAGAGCATTCATCATTCAACACTCTCTCAGTATTTATACCAGAGGAAAATATCAAAAAAATTCACTAAATGGTTGCCTCATGAACTGAACTGAAAACAAACTCTTCGTGCTTTGAGCTGCTTCTTTCCGCATTGTGAATGAAGTGCAATTAAACGAGAAAATGATTCTATAAGTCAGCAAACAATAACTGGACAAAAAAGAAGCCTTTAAAAACTTCGCTAAACTGTAATTTCATTAGATAACTCAAAATTAATTATCGTGCAAAAATTTATATACTCATATATTTTGGATGTATGAAAGTGTGATGTAATCCAAGTTCATAATAGTAATTTTCGTGTCATTTTTTTAAA
The DNA here is from genome assembly GCA_019973975.1 of Trichonephila clavata. Taxonomy (NCBI): domain Eukaryota; kingdom Metazoa; phylum Arthropoda; class Arachnida; order Araneae; family Nephilidae; genus Trichonephila; species Trichonephila clavata. The sequence continues at coordinate 35,711 of BMAO01031487.1, read as the reverse complement.
TGATAATATTAATTCTTATTAACACATTTTTCTTTCAATTATATTAAATGATCACTATTCCGAGAAAGAGAAGTAATTATTCGAAAGGATTTAGAACTAATAATTGCATATACTACCTACCATATTTTAACAACAAACCTAGCTAAATGCTCTTTGAAAAAAAAGAGACAAAGTATATATGAGCCACTTATAAAGAACACTGCTAAAGTAGAATGTGAAGCCAATAAATGCATACAGAACGGATCCAGTATATCAAGAAACAGGAAGAATAGAAAGGCCATTTGCAACATTTATTTATAATCATCGGTCAAATGACGATGATGGTATTGCAGCTGGTACCCTACTCACTAAAATTTCACACCATACCAATGCGAGGGCTTTGATATTCGGCGGATTAATCATGTATTTAGCTCTCTATTTGGCAGATGCTTAGTGACAACATTACTCTACAGATATAACGATAGCTTTAATGTCACAACCATAACCACTTAGCAACCACACCCACATTATCCTAATAGATGTATAAAGCAATTTATTTGTATTTGTTTAGTCGTTAAAGTATTAGTAATTAATAATTCATATGCAACATAATAATTAATTTCATACTAGTTAATTATTCTCTTGCACACGAATAGTGAATATGCTTTAGGTGGTGCTAAAAAACAAAGGAAAAACTTTTGCTTCGATCATGTTTACATAATAGATTATATGGAATTTCACCACCATGATAATAAAGGAAATCAGATATATATACACTGCTGGCCACCGTAAATTCAACACCCTGAAGGAAGCACGCAATTAACATGAAATTTACAATATGCATTAGCGCAGGTGAGATATGCAAATGATTAGAATTTCAGCGCAGACACACATCACGCACGCCTGTGGCGCCACTTCAAAGCGCTATTTAAGGCTTGGTGATTTCAACGATTCCTAGTTCGGCAATTGTGTTTTTCTTGTGGTTTTTTCAAAAAAAAGGATGAGTTATGTGTCGTAGAAAACAGCGATCAGCTTTTGATCAAGTATCCGAGTTCGACAGAGGAAGGATAGTGGCCTACCGAGATTGTGGATTATCTTTCAGGGAAATCGGTAGTCGTGTTGGAAGAAATCAAACAACTGTAATGCGGATATGTGACAATTGGATCTAGGAGGGTACGACGGACGGACGTGGTCGATTACATCCATCTCAGGGCACACCTTAACGTGAGAACATGGAAATTGTGCGCATGGAAGTGACGGATCGCTCAGTCACATCACGAACGATAGCACAGCACATTGCGTCTGTAAGGTATCTTTCAGTGTCTGCGCGTACCATTCGACGCCGTTTACGGCAGAGTGGTCTGTCCGCAAGACGTCCATTGCTTGGTCTACCCTTGAAGCAGAACCACAGACGTTTCCGCCACCAATGGTGCGATGAAAGAAGGATGTGAGCGACAGAATGGAATGAAGTTGACTTTATTGACGAGTCACGCATCTGTCTACAACCACGATGGTCAGATTCTAGTCTGGAGACGCCGTGGAGAGAGGATGCTGAACAGCTGCGTTATGCAACGCCACACTGGTAATGCAACGTGTATTATGGTATGGGGCTGTATTGGATATCACTCTCGCACTCCTCTAGAACGCATTGCTGGTACTTTAAACAACCAGCGCTACATCTCCAAGCTGTTGGAGTCAGTTGTCCTTCCTTACCTTCAGGGCTTAGCCACAGCCATATTTCAACAGAATAATGCGCGACCACAAGTGTCACGCCTTGTCCAAAGGTTCTTCGACAATCACCAGATTGAATTGCTTCCCTGGCCGGCTCGCTCTCCGGATCTTTCGCCAATAGTAAACATGTGGTCCATGGTTGCTCAAAGATTGACCCAGATTACACCCTAGCTGCCACATCAGATCAACTTTGGCAACGTGTGGAAGCTGCTTGGTCTGCTGTACCCCACGAACACATCCAAAGTCTCTTTGGATCAATGCCGAGGCGTTTGGCAGCGGTGATCACCAACAATGGCATCTACTCTGGCTACTGATTCTGCCAGGAACCATACTTCACAGAAGTCTATAAATTTAATCATTTGATACTTGGTCAACATGTTATCTACAAAAAAAGTTTATTGTGCAATCTCTTGTCTTCCTTGGTGTTGCCTTTACGGTGGCCAGCAGTGTATATATACTAGCTGACCAGGACACGCGTTGCTGTGGCTTTGTTTCAGTACGTTAGTTCAATATTATCCTAACCTATTCAATGCAAACATATTAATCTTCGTTTATAATTTTGGAAGGTTGAAATGAAGTATAAAACAACAAATTATTTTAATTTTGCATTTTTTTCATCTCTTCTTTGAGTGTAGAATAATGCATGAATTACTAACGTAGTCGTTAAGTAACAACATATGAAGATTTAATTTTATAAATGTGTTAAATTTTATAAATTGTGCAATTTTTAAAATTATTTTTAGCATTTTAAAGTGTAACAAGAAATAACTTTATACAACTAATCGCTAATCGGTGCACAATATTTTTCTGTAACCCGTATTTTGCTAACTCAAATATATTCAGCGGTTTCCGCATACGTGATTATGTAAAATCTAATTACCCATTCGAGCAACATGGATTTTCTAAGTCCAAGTATCAAATGAATATTGTTCGGATTTTAGATTCATTTATGTTCATCGCGGAAGCCAAACTAATTGTTAATTGAAGCCTTTTCAATGGTATTAAAGATTCTAACGGTATCAGTGGAATAAGTGGCAACAGATTCCGTAGTAAGAGAACCGAATTTTCGTTTAAACTTTACAGTCAAAATGTTTGCTTCAAGAAATCCCCTTATAATTCTTTTGATGATCAAACGTGCACCGTTTGGTGAATTTAAGTTACGCAGATACTAACCAGGGAACCAACCGAAGATTATGTGTTGACATTCCTGATACATCTAGAGAATTCAAACACTCGGTTGGAAACTTTACGGTTTTGTTTCCATCAAAATAGTAACGATTGATTTAAAAGGCTTTGGATCATATGGCAACAACTCTGTACAGAGGCAATAATTATCTAGATAATTATACAGTATATCCAGAAAGACCCTCTCAATCAGTTCCTCTTTGCCTAAAGAACATTACAGAAATCGTCTGGTTATATCATGCATTATGTATCGGGATAAAATTCTACTTCACCGTTTCCAATATTCAGTAGTTGGTTAGAAAATATTTGGTCAGATTGATCATCTTGCAAATGTACTCCCGTGTTTATGGTCAGTCGAAGTGTTTCCACGTTTCGCTATAAAAACGATTGCTACAAAACAGGCTTTAATATCGTGAGCAAAAGTAGAACGTGTAATGGCTGTTAATGAATGTCAGAAATCGTAAGACAGTAATACAACACGAACACCGAATGTTCTCTCGTTGCCATTTAAATTTTGCAAAGCTCTATATAATGCTTTGAGCGAATGTTTATGGGTCATGGTATGCTTATCCCTGACCATGATTGAATTCATTTGCAATACTGTAGCCAATCCACTCTTTTTTCAAGGGTATACATTGCATCTTGTATTTTATCAATGTCCAATAACAGCTGATGCGGAATGTGCAGTTTTTCCACCATCTAACAAAGTGACAACAATGCCCGAAGCTGCAATTTCCTATTGCAATCATATTTTCGCATGCCTGTACCTGAAAGTTCAGTTGCTATAGGGAATGAAAATCCGGAGGTGTGGAACTCGAACGCAATGCCATTTGTCCTCATTACAGAAATATCCAGAAAATTTACGGAAATATTTGAAATCCGTGTCCAGATTCTCGTTCCCACCCCGAGAAGCACTCGGTGTCCACTGTCGATGCCCCTGCTCCTGTAAGTTCAATCTCTGAAAGGGGACATTTTTTTTTTACGGTCGGAGGTCATTAACCTGCAAAGTTACAGGAGTTTCTAAAATCCGATTTCAAATTATTCTTGTTTCCCATCCAGAAAAGCACCAGAAAATACGGAAAGCATTTCTCTCTCCTCGATAATTTTAAAGCACGCTCCTTCCAAAGTTCGTGCAAAATACTTTCGTCTGGCATTATTTGACGTAGATATAAGATTATCTTGAATTGGATTGAGAATATTGATCGGCAGTTCCGAAATACAATGAAGACCCACTTTTAGCGTCTCTACGTCGGCAAGTTAGGCTGGTACTGCTGTCCGAGAATATTCCGATCTCCCGGCATTATCTGGCAAAAATACAGGAATTTCTATATTTCGATTTCAAACTCGCTTGAACCATCTCAAATTACACCAGGAATACACTTTTCCCGCGCCAAGAATTTAAGGGTTAGCTCCTGCCCCGGTTTGCGTAATAAATGGTCGTCCTGAATTTTCCGTCAAAGTTACTGTTATTTCTCAGATTCAATATAAGTTTTGGATTATTCGTTTTTAAATACACCACGGACCAAGTTTTCACGATCCAAGGCTTTTAAGGCAAGCCCCTGCTACGGTGTGTCTAAAATAAGGTCGACTGGGATTATCGGGCAAAGATATCGAAACTCCTAAAATTCAATTTCAGATTCTTATCTCACACTTCGAAATGCACTCGGAGTTGACTTTTGATGCTCCAGCGAGAGCAAGTTAAGTCAATAGAGAGAATGAAAATCCGGACGCGGGACTCGAATCATATGTCTTTTCTCCTAATTCAGGCAATATCCCGCAAGTTTTGCGGAGTTTCTGAAATATGATTTCAAATTATCGTGTCCCGCCCCCAGATATAACTGGAGATTACTTTTGTGACCCTGAGCCGTTAAGTTCAGTCCCTGGAAGGGGCATTAGGGTCGTCCAGCATTATCTGGCAAAGTTACAGGAATTTCTAAAATTCGATTTCAAACTCTCGTTCATCATCCCGAATTACAACAGAAGCCTACTTTTCCAGCACCAAGACATTAAGACAAAGCTACTGCCACGGTTTGCATAATAAATGGTCGTCCTGAACTATCCGACAAAGTTACAGTTATTTCTCAGATTGGATATCAGATTCGGATTATCCATTTTGAAGTACGCCATTGTCCATGTTTTCACGATTCAAGGCTTTTAATGTAAGCCCCTGTTATGGTGTGTCTAAAAATACGGTCGATCAGCTTTATACCGCAAAAATACGGTTAATTTTAGAAACTGACTGGAAAATCGGATTCCACATCCCGAAATACGCCAGGCACTAAATTTTCGTGTATTTTGGTTTGCAACATCTGCTTCCACAGACACATAAGCATTGCCACATTTTGCGAATATTCCGTTACAGGAATCTGGCAAAGTGTTTTCTGGATTCTTCACATTTCCGGCAGTAAAAAAATTATGGCGTCATTAATTGAAATAAAAACTATCCTATGTTTTAAGTTGGACGAAATGATACTCAGTATGCCAAATTATATTATGGTAGGTTGATTAGTTTTGTAATCCCTCGCGGACGCTACTGTGGCCAATATTGTTTGCTGTCTTGACTAGTTATCTTAGGTTTTATAACTATTTTGTATATATTTTTGGATATATATATATATATATATATATATATACATATATATATGCAATATATATGTATATGTAATCCATAATGAATGGTGGTTTTCCATTGGTTTGTGGTTGTTGTATCTTTTGGAAAAAGCTCTGTGAGCAGAACTTGTGAAAATATTTATTTTGAAGAATCCTTTTATTAGGTATCTCTTTAGAGTATTTCTCTGCTTAAACATTTTAGGAGAATTTGTTGCTGAATAGCAGTCGATTGTTTTGTCATACTTTATGTGTGGTTTTTTATACTTTGAATTCTTATACTTTGAATTTATATTTACTTTATTTTGGTTTTTTCTCCTAAGTTGCAAAGCGGGAAGGTTGGCACCTTCAAACTAGTTTAACCCCTCTTATTTAGTCCTAAGTCCGAAATTGTTTTTGGACTCTCTAAGTTCATTTTCGTATTTCCTTTTGTAATATTTTATAGATTCGATCTTCATGTTTTTCTTTTTTATGACATTATTTCTTGTTATGTACTTTATTTTCTACGTTTTGTTTTCGATATGTTTTAAAATTCCTCCAATATATATATATATATATATAGTAAAATTGCCATTCAAAGCCTTAGACTAAAGCAACCAAATGTGGAAGAAGATATATGACAGATATATATTTGTTCATTTTGCAATATATATTTCAAAACTCTTAATTAGGATATATGCAAAGAATACATAAATTAGCATATAAATTTTTCAGCTAATGTAAATAGAGTAATTAGCAAAATAAGTTATTTAAAAATGTATTTCTAAAAAATCTTTCAGAAATCTAATTTTTCTAAAATGTTTGCAAACTGCATGTAGGCTTAAATTTTTGGCAAAAAATTTATCGAAGTTTTAATTTCTTTTAAATTATTTATTGTGTATATTTTTAGTTTCTATGTGTAGTCTAGACACTAAATTAATTTATTCGAAAAAAAATGCCTAACGAATTTTAAAAAACTTACCATATCTGTGCGAGACACTTTTTTTTCGCTTAATTTTCGATATTGAATGAAATATTAATATTTAAATCAGATCATATAGTGAAGAATGGCTGCATATCAAGTAGAATTTTGGAACACTCACTTGGAAAATTTAGTTAGCTTATTTCAAATTAAGTATTAAACGATATCCTTTATTTAGATTAGACAAATATACATTATTATTAATGTAAAACATTTTGTATAGTTATAGATAGATTTAAAAATATATTGCAGGAAATCTACATGAGAAAAAAAATGATGAAGGGAAAATAAAATATTACTTTTTGTTTATTGTGTATCATTAAGTACGTAGGATATTATCCATAATAGAGTTATATCAAATTATTTTAACTAGGTGTATTTATTCTTTTATTATAAAAGGAACAGTATAAATAATATTCTAGAGTTTAGTTGATGTCCTTAATGAGAATAATAATTGGGTTTATTTTGTATGTATTTAATAATTACGCGATAAGAATTTTTTTCAAAAACTATATTTAATAAATTCAAAATTAATTAAGCTGTGAGACACTGACAAAAAGTAAATTACTATCTAAAATATCATTAATTTTTAAATAAGTGTCAATGGAGTTTCAATTACTACTACTTTTTATTTAACTTACTTATTTTAATTTAATATTTAAACTCAAGTACTTTAGGGAAAATTTATTTTGAGAATTTTAGGGGAATTTTAGAGAATTACATTGCCTTCAATTCTGAGTCAAATAAGTGTTTCATCATTTGATTCAAACTAGTTGTCAATTTTCAAAATAAAAATAAATACAATGGAGATTACCTTGTTTGATTCTTTGAAATAGTAATAAAATTTGAATTTTGAAAAACACAAAACAATAGAAAAAAGTAAAGTATTTTTTTTTATGTAAATGAAATAAATTTCTGTGATTAACACTAATGGCAAAAATTATTTACAGAAATAATATATGTACAAAAATAATTTTAAAAAATATAACATTCATTTTAAAATATATTTTACCTTATTTTACGAAAAGGATAAAACTAAAGTCTTAATTATTTATTTCTCTACTCGATAACGGTGCCTTACATAATTTAATTAGCTTTAATGTATTCTTTATGAAATATTAGAATAAAAAGTAGCCTTGATTATAAAGGAATAATTGCGTAGACGCGATGGTATTCAAAATGTATTCTCATGTACTTTGATGCAATTAATTACTCAAATATATGGTTAATTAATGTTCATGCATATAAAGAATGATTTCCTGAGACGCTTTTTGAAAATGGTTATTAAAACTATTCGCTTATTCAGAAATAAATTTCCCTAGTGAATATTATGTTTACAGTTGCAGAATTCATTTACAAAATTTGGAATAAAACTGTGAAATTATTTAATATAATGTAATTAACTTTATCCTATCTCTGTTATAATTGGTAAACTTCGAATTTAACAAGGATGTAATTAAATAAGTTAAAATCATAAAAATGTGATTATATTTAACATTAAAAAAATATTTGTCATTTTTAATACATTTAAAAAAATGTATGATGAATTATTTAATTCCATAGAGCTTATATTTGGGCAGCATATATGTCCCATCCATGTATGTATTGCGTGTATATTTATTGTAAAGTGAACTAGTCTATTGAAAAAAAAATTAGCTCAAGGAAATAGTATTGTAGATTAATGAAATTTTGACATACGTTTGCTTAAATAACGTATTTAATTGATTTTCCAGATCACAGGTTAATGTAAAAACGAGAAGAGCCCTTTCAAATGTGAAAGGATGGTACATTAAGGATCAATGCGTATGGTCAATTAATGGTCTGATGTAACTACTAGAATTTCTTCCTTCTCACTTGAACATGGTTTAAAATCACGAGGTCCATCACAAAAACCCTCGTGCATCTGAACATGGCAACATTAATTTTCACTCGTTCTAACAAAACATTTTAACTTTTTTTTAAGCAGAAAGAGTATTTTTCTTGTACTACAGTAAAAAAAAATGAATATGTAAATTTTATATTCATATTATTATCATAAAAATTGTGAAAACTAAAATTAAAACACTGAGAACAGACAAGTTGCAGTTTATTAAGTGATGCATGTTAAATAGTATTTTTTTTCCCTAAAATATTGATAACTCACTTTATACGAATTAAAACCAAAATTAAAACAGATACTTATTTTTCCACTTTTGATATAGTTTGATACCAGTTCTTTATTTTCTTTATTTGCAATACCTTACGTCAACCCAAACGTCATATTAATAATATTGCTACCATATTTGAAAAAAAATTCAGAATAATTATAAATAGAAAATTAATTATTTGTGTGTGTGTGTGTGTGATTGACTAAAATGCAAAAACGGCAAGAATAATTTAATAATGCTACTTTGGATATCACAAAAAATCTGTAAGCCTGAAAACGACCACCAGTCAAAATTGAATAAAATTAATGGTGTTACATTTTCGATCACGATAAATTAATTCTTAAATTTAAATAATTTATTATTCAAAATATCATTTTCTTTTAAATTTAAAAAAAACAAGGTGTATATTTTAAAATTCCTTTTATACAAAAGACATATTAGTCACTGACTTTAAAGAGATGTTTAGAAAAAAATAATTAAATTATTCGATAACGGGATTAAACATAGTTTAATGTCTCTTAATCTTAATCTGCATTTGCCTAGATCACCTGACTAAAGAAATATGGGAGAATAATGTAAAAAAATACAATTTTTTCTAAAAATATCAAACATATATGCGATAGTAAGAAGAATAGTCCACACACAATATGAAAAGAAAATCATGTATGTAGAGAAATAGATCAGAATGACTGATCGATAGATTCCTACAGTATTAATTAACGTCACACTATGAAGCAACAAGAGGATTGTTAGTAATTAACCAATTAATTTTGAAAGACTAGATGGATATGCGTCCTAATTTCCCCATAACGCTAAATTTGAGATCAGAATCACTACAAATTTAGCGTGCATGAACTACACTATATAGTAAGTATTTATTGGCAACAGAACTAAAACGCACTATATATATATATATATATATATATATATATATATACAATTCATAAATGTACCCAAAAATAGTTATAAAACCCAAGATATATAGTCCAGATATTAAAATGTATATTAGCCACAGTAGTACTATAGCAAACTCCTGGCCTTAGGAACCGAGATTGCAGGTTTAAACAACGTTTGGCGTCTAGCTAACCTTCATCTGTATTTGCCAGTACTCTGGGCCATAGGGAAAGTACGTAGTATTAAGAGAAGCTTAACTGTTACAAATAAAACCACAATGTATTAATATAAAACGATAAAATTATAGCCTACTATTAATTACTAGTGTATGTTAAAATCAGTGAAAAAATACTAGATAGAAAAACTCACTACGTAAGTAAGGCAGTATATAACCATTATATATATATATATAAAGTTGAATCTTGCTAATTCAAAAATTTGCTGGTATGAACCTGTCGCTAATTCGAAGTATATGCTCAGTTCGTAGTTATCTCAGTACGTTTTAGTATAAATAATATTTCTAAGTAAAATCTGTGGCTATCCAGACTACAGCATTCAATTAAAAGTTATAAAATCCTTGATCATTCGAACAATATTTACCATGTGCAGTCATGTAGCAAACAGGTTATAGGCTACAAGTTTTGTCTATTGTCTCTGAGTGTGTCCCCTGTAATGTTACCCCTTTCATGGTCATCAGTATGCTACCCCTTCTTAGGGATTTCCGGTTTCTTAGGGGAAAAACATTTGTATTTCTTTCCTTCCTCAAGTGGATAATAGACCGACTGCACTTGTTGTCAGCCGTCAATATATTTCTTTAACTTATGGCATTGCTACACATGTGTTCAGAAAAGATTGTCCACTATTGTAACGAAAAGATGCGTAAGATTGTGTATTTTGCGTCGAACTGACATGTTGATTTATGGCTCATCTGTGAGACTTATAGTATTGGGCACCAAATAGGGCATTGGAGAACTGGACTGTGCTTTGAAGAACCAATGGTGTTGAGGACAGTGTCTGAGAGAACCAGGTGCGAAACGATTATATTTCCATTGATTATTGAAATAGATTTGTAGGGAATGAATGAGTCCTGTTCGAAAGGTTAAGAAACACTGAATAGAATGTAAAAGGAGAGTCGAATATTTATACTCTACATATCGACATAGTTGACATGTACTTTTTAAATATACTTTACAATAATTTTATATTTTTGTACAATTGTTATTTATTACTTAGTTTCAAATTTAAATGAGTTAGAAAAAATTTATTTTCATATATTTTGGGAGCCTTTACTACACTCTTGATAATTCGAAGTTTTTTATTCGTTCCTACAACTTTGATCCTTATCCAACCTCCAAATCCTTATCGATAGTCAACTATGCATGCACTACGATTGCATATCATCTATATTATTTAAAGATAATTAATTGAAAAAAACTATATAATATACTTATTCTTCACTTTATATTTTCAACATAAAAATAATTTGAATTCAAAGGTTAGAGAAGTGTACTTATACTGTAAAAATTTGAGAGTTTCATATTTTTTGCGAGATTTTTCAATTTTTGTTTGAGTTATTAAATCAAATTCCTTAACAAAACAAATGCCAATATCTCCAAATTGCATGCAAAATGAAACCAAATACTTTATATAAATTATTGGGTTTAAATTTCAACTAACCTATAGTGTTCTCTTAATGAATGAGCTGGAATTGTTTGCTTAAATTATGATCATATTTCTAAATTTATTTCAGATTCAGAAAGTAGTTTTGGAAACTGGTTGATTTCCTACTCAATGCTTCGTACGCTTGTCGATTTGACACTCAGTATTCATAAATTGCCAGATTTTGTCATCAATGGGAAGGAATTGCTTTATATATAATTGAATGAACATAATTTATTTACAGTATTATTCACATTTATGAAGATTTTTTAACAATTTATTAAAAGTAAAGATTCCATTGAAATATATATATATACATATATATATATATATTTAAATATATTTAAAATACCTCACACTAATATAACCAAGCAAATATTCAAATCATATATATATATATATATATATATATCCATTACAAACTGTTCTAATACTTTAGAAAGGGAACTCTTTTGTCATGATTTTAATAATAGCGAATTTATATTTACAACCGCATCCAATAAGAAAATCATATTAAATTGATTTGAAAGCATATCATATGAATACCTTGCTACAAAATGTTTCTTATAATCCGTTTACGTCAATTTGTAACCAATAAACCTAATGTATTAAAAACTGTTTCAAATCGATAAAATTTCCTTATTTGATGCAGTTAGAAATCAAATAAATCATTAAAATGAGCCATAAAGCTATTTCATGGATTTTTTTATTTCGTTAATACTTTTCCAAGCTGAAGAAATTAAGTATTTTATAGCTACAAGCATATACATTCTGTCATAAACGTAATTTCAAGTTTGCGTTGCGAATATTTCCTAACTAGGATTACAATTTTTTTTAAAATAAATTTCTAATGTATTCCAAACATAATTGAAAATGAATTTTAACAAACTATCTGTTTTCTGCTTATGTACAAGTTTTTCTGAAGTTCAACTAAAATGTTACGTCACAGTTTTATATTTGAGTTAAATTTTTGAAAGAATTATTTGGATATTTTCTGCCAATATATCACATCATGCAAAATATTAGGGTCAAAGCAAAAAAATATAGCACACGTTTCAGGATTACTTTTTCACTACCACTGACAGAGAAGTTATTATTTCCCCTGTATTTATGGATAGACTTCATCTTCTAATAATACTCATATCGTCATATTAAGTCGATAAAGCAGTACCATTCTGATCCGATCAATTTTTATGTTGCTAGACGGACATAGATACAAAAAGGAAAGAAAATAAGCTGATCAATTCTAGGTATTATAGCAAGAAGGATCAATCTACAATAATTAGAGGATACCTCTAGGCTTATGAATGCGTACATTATGGTTCACAGAACATATTTCACGTGGCAGTTCTCGTATATCTTATCCAGTATGTGAGGATTTACTTCATCTATAAAAATTATTTATTCTATAACGCACATATATAAGTATTTATTATAGCTAATACTATTTATTTGCATAATACCATAGCAAAAAATATTATATACTTTTGGTCCAATTCATATTCAATTTTATTTCTCATTTGTTTAAGGTATCCGATGACTTGTGACAAATTTATTTTTAAAAAAATGCAGATATGGGGATGTTTTGTTGTTTTTAGATTTGTTTCGTGCATTTAACAAAAAAATATGCTAACATTAAGAAGAGAAAAATAATTTATTATAGCTAAAATGGGGAAAAAATGGAAAAGTTAAAAAAAAATAATAACATACGCGAGGCCCATTTAGTTGCAAAATTTTATGAACAAATATTCAATTTTTCAATTCTGATGCGTTGCTATGTTATTAAGTTTTGAAATGACCTTCAGATTAAAATATATTTTATTTTTTTCAAAAACTACAGTACTTTATCTTAGTTATTATATGAAATTGCAGTGATTATATTAGCATAAAGGATTGTAAATTTTGTGAAAAACAGTAATTGATTAATCATCTAAGGTTAAAATATTTCTAATATTATACAGAAGATACACAAAACTTTCAGTTAATTACTTTCAAAACTTTTTTAGCAATCGCTGTCCGCCTTCGAGCATTTAAAAAAGTATTTAAAGTATATCTTGCCTTTTAAAAGTATATTAAAGCTTCATCAATTTAAAGTAGGATATTTTGCTTAAAGTAATGGTATTTGCATATACTAAAACTGTTCTAGTGAATGGAAAATAATAAGATTAGTATTTTTCTAAAGCTAATAAGATTACTTATAAAATAAAATGATTAAAAAGTTTGTCAATTTTTGACAAAACTCAGAATTCTTGGGTAGAGTTATGCCAACATCGCGCGAAAAAATAACAGAATAACTTGTAATTTAAAACATCGGAGAAAAGGAGGGGGATGAAAACTGAGCTGGCATCCTCTCTTCAAACAACCCCACCACGTTAATAGGAATATTTTAGCTATGCAGATTTAACGTGAAGTGACCTCCGCTACGTAGCAAGTTTTCAGTGGCGCCAGAACTCGAATCCGTGACTTAGAGGGCATGAGTCCCTGATCATATCCAACAGGCTTTCTTGACCACTAATTTCATCCACATATACAGTAAATTAATGTACTTTATTAATATGGAACAGGCGCAAATATGCTACCAAAAATTTTGGGAATATGAATAAATACCGATATCCATATCCACAATAAAAAAAATATTTAATTGATTTTAAAAAAATGTTTTCTGAATATCTTTCAAAAATTCTACATTTATAAGCCAGTTGCTAAATTTGAAATATTTAACCGAATTAATTATATTTTTAACTTAAATTTTTTTGAGTTTTAGATTACCAAATTAAACAAAACTGTTCAAAAATTGTTTATGCAGTCGAAATAAATATTTAATTAACCACAAGTAGCCACATCACATAAATTAATTCAGATCTACTTAATTGAAACTGTAAAATACTCGTTTTTCAAGGCTTAGAATGATCCTATATTTTCCATTTATTTATATATCTTTCTTCAAAATATATATATAAAAAATAAAGATTTTTTTTCAAATATTATTTACTGATAACAACTCAAATATTTTTAGTTTATTGAAAATTACATGAGCGTTCCAAAAAAATTGCAATTCTTATAAAATATGCAAACTTTTTTACATAACAATTTCTAATTTAAATTCTAAAATGTCTTGTAAGGTGACAAATGTTTAACATAACATTTCAAACAATGTAAGCATTTTTTAGAACATTGACAAAGATCCAATATTAATAAATATAATGTTTCAATTTCTTTAATAGACCACTAATTGCACTGTCAGTGTAATTAATGGCCTAAGTAGCCTAGGGGTCAAGGTATCGGACTCGTAACACGCGTGCCATGAGTTCGAGTCTAGTACTTCTGAAGAACCACCATGTATGAGAGGAATGTACGTTAAATCAGTAAAAAGCTCAGACGTCCTCCCGTTGATCTGGTGTGTTAGTTAAGAGCATGAGGTGCCAACTCACATGTTGTCCTCTTCGCTTGATGATGGTTCTAAACTACGAGGTCCGGTGTCAAAACCCTTGAGAAGCAGAACAATGCGATGTTGATATTCACTTACCCATAAGTGCAATTTTGAAAAGTGTCAATGAACATTTTATAACTTCCTTTTGTGCTCCCAACTATTAGTGTGTACTTTAAAATATTGCAATGAAACATTGTAAGAAAAAAATTATGTTTTTATGGAATATAAAAAAATTATAAGGAAATAGATATCTTTGTTTTTTTTTCTTGTAATTAAAATTTAAGAGTGTAGCCATACATTTTTAACACCAGGTTTTTTAACCTTGTGTGACAACTATTACACTGAAACTATTTACATTTAAGAATGTGCATTATTTAAGGAAAAAATACACAGTTTTAGGAGAATAAGTTACTGCATATTCAAATGATTGATATCAAATATATCCCCGGTAAACTGCCTCCAAAAAGAAATGCTTGTTTCAGAAGTGTGCGTGTCATCCTTTTTAAAGTTCACATGAATAAAAAAAAATGCCTGAAAATCCCCTCTCCAGATATTATAAACTGCCTTTCTTGATCAACTATCGATATTTCTTGACAACCTTAAGTCCATTTCATTATGTAAAATTAAATTTTTCGTTAGGAAATTTTAAAAAGTTGTCTTAAGCAGACTTTCCAACCGACTAAAAAATTAATCTGTTTAACAAAAGAATATTGATCGTTATAATATAACCTGCCTCTACGTTAATTATCGATTACTTCCTAAACAAAGATTAAACATCATTAAGATGCTTCCTCTAAAAAAAAAAAGACAGTTCTCCTTAGAGTCTCAAGACGGACCTGTTTCGATGTAATTGAAGTTTCTTTTCTTAGTAACGCCAAGTTAAAGCTACTTTGAGAACGCTAATTCATCCCTAATAGCTTAAATAGGCTCTAATATGATTTTGTCTCAGCTTTCCTTTGATAGTTCGTGAACTTCATGAATAAGTGTTACAAAAGGGGCTTGCTTGCCAATTATGTTGCCACTAATAAACAAAGAAATTTATATAAGAGGGCAGTTACGCGTTCCAATTTTTTTGTTTCCTGAGGAAAACAGTACCAGTTCATATTCATCTAAGTATTTAAAAATTTGAGACTCTTTATACAAAAATTAAATCTTCAAGAAATATCTAGTATAATTCAGAAGAATTATCATACATTTATATATATATATATACTCATGGGTGAAAAGCATAGCGCACCAAGAAGGAGACGTCAAAATGAAACAAAACTTTACATACGTAATGATTACGTAATGACTACTTTGATATAAGTAAATAATTAGAAAATCAAAGAAAAAGGATCATTTATTTCAAAGAAAAATACAAAAGAATTGAGAATTCAAAACCCAGCCTAACCCCCACTAGCGAGAATGTACGATGTGATACGATCGGGCATTGAGGCATACAAGCTCGGAATGATGTCTTCAGACATTTCATTCCATATTTGTTGTAACCTTGCCTCTTGTTCGTTCAAACTCGTAGGATGCCCAACTTGCCTTCCCAAATGATCTCATATATGCTCGATGGGAGACAAATCTGGGGATCGGGCAGGCCAAGAAAGGGTAGTAACCGTGAGGAGACAATCTTGTGACACCCTTGCGGTGTAAGGCTGAGCATTGCCTTGTTGAAAAATGGCTCCTGTGAGCCGTTGCATGAGTGGCAGCTGATGTGTTTGCATGATATCATGTACATACCGCTGGGCTGTCATGGGGCCACGGATCAATATTAGGAATGACCGTGTATTGTAGTCAATGACACCCATACCATGAAAGCAATTGTGGGAGTGGTGTGTCACTGTAAAGCAAAGGCAGGATCGATGCAATCACCACGGGGTCTCCACACACGAACACGATTGTCATCACTGTTGAGATTGAATATGGATTTGTCGCTAACAACGACCTGGTTCCATTCCGCTGCAGTTCAGTTTCATCATGTGCGTCATCACTCCAAACGGAGGGTTCGATGGGTGGGCGTCAAGAGCAGCACACGTAATGGGCGCCACGTTCCCAAATGTCCTGCAGCCAGGCGACTTCGTATGGTTCGGGAAGACACAGGTGCCCATAGGGAAGGTGCTACTTGTGCCTGGATGTTTGCCGATGAAGCAGTTGGCTGTACGTGTACATTTCTTACGATGTGGCCGTCTTCTCGACGACTGGTCTGTCGAGGGCATTTTGTGCCTGGTCTTCGTGTAAATGACATATCTCGGATCCACTGTTCCCAACACCCCCTCACAACACAATCAGAGCGGACTAATTGACGAGGTACTCACCTAGCTGACCACCCAGCTTCCATCATGCCGATGATTCCTCCCTCTCAAACGGTGACAGCTGCTCATATTGTCTTCAAAAACAGTGTAATGACATGTCTACCTCAGCACTTCCTTTGTAAACGAAACAGCACACTCAAACAAGCTTTGGTTACATGTTTTATACTCCACGGAGAACGACATTAAACGCCCTCTACCGCCTATACGTAATGCGCAATCACGCTGAATTTCTAATCATTTGTATATCTCAACGAAGGTACCTTAATGCCAAGTTTCTTTACGATCCCGCAATTTTTTCTTTGGGTGCTAATTTTTTTTGCCCTGAGTATTTTTCTAGGAGTAGAATATAACGTCAATATTTAATATAAATGTAACCAGTAGTCAAATGATAGATAAAAAAAACCCACTTAAGATTGTTGATAATTTTCCTTTTTTGAAACAGACGCATTTGACTTAAAATTATGAATTAACTCATACTGTTACCAAAACAATTTAAATACAGTGTCTGCAATAAGAATGAGAGAATAAGAACAAACTTTTCCTAGTACATACAGATAAAAACGTGTTTAATTTTTGAAAATATATGCCCGTATGAGAATTATTGTTGACAGAGTATATAGAAGGCGCAATCATTTTTTAAAATTTTAATATATTTACCTACATATGTATTCACACACACACGCATGTATATATATATATATATATGAGTGAGTGAATATTAACGTCGCACTCTGATTAGCAACACGAGGGCTTTTGGCGACGGTCCGCGTAATTTTGAACCATGGTCAAGTGACGCGGACAACACCTGAGCTGGCACCCCATCTCCTAACTACCACACCACACCAACGGGAGGACGTTTGAGCTCTCGACAGATTTAACGTTCATCGCTCCCCTTTAGTGGTACTAGGATCGAACCCATGACATGCTAGCCATGATCCGATGCCTAGACCACTCGGCCATCGCGGCCGCATATATATATATATATATATATATACACGTGTATGTGTGTGTGTGATATTTCAGCGACCCAGTAATAATATTTATAGAATTTAAAATTTCTATTAAAGGTAAAAAAAAAATCGTTTATAGGAAGAACATGATACAGCGTGTTACAATGCTTTTTAACAGGGGGACTTAGGGGGACGATAATACTTAAATAGGGAAAGTCAGAAGAAATAGAGAAATGACAAATTCCGCAAAAGCCGTATTTTATGGGGTTTTCTGGGACCCAACTGGTTCATTGCTTCTAGACAGAGGCGGTATTAATTCTACTGGGAAGGTTTATTTTTCGGCGGGGAATAAAGGACGATAAATACTGCATTCATTTTGCATCATGCAAGGTTTAGGTTAAAAGCACGAATATAAACATCTATATATATACACATTTATTTTAAATGAGAATTGTAATATACCTGAAAGTTTGTGTGTGTGTAAACCATAATGGGCAATTGATGTGACAGATAATATATATATATATATATATATATATATATATATATATATATATTATCCCATTCTCATTCCATGGTATGCAAATGTATATTACAATAATCACCATTGAAAGCAAAATAATACTCATACATAATGTAATGACAATATTGAAATTCAAACTTTTTCAAAATTGTATATGTCGTATATATATATATATATATATGAAATTTAAACTCCTAAGAGTGTTTCCACGCGTTGTTATGTAATTCCTATATTTTAGTTCAAATTATATTAAGAATTCTTCCGAATTAATTATCCATTTTCATTCAGTATTTCTTTCTTTTTTTTCTGTTTTTTACTATTTCATTCAATTTAAAGAAAGTGTTCATGCGTGTGAGAGAGTGCGTCTGCGTACTTGTGTGTGTGTCCGTGCGTGAGTGTGAGTGTGTGTGTGAGAGTGCATATGTGTGCGTAATGAATCTACACGAATTATAATATCGGAAACTGTTACATTACAAATATTTAACCAGATAGGAAGAAATTTATCATTTTAATTAGAAACAACTAATAATGATATGCTTAAAATATTCATATTTATCTTAATATCATTTTTAAGAGCGAATAAAAAATGGAGACTACTATTTACTTTGTGTAAAATCATTCGAAAAAAATTAATTCTAATTTTTAAAGAATGCAAATTAAAAAAAAGCAGAGCTTTATAATATTTTACTGCGTTCTTAATAACATATTGCTCATGATCTGCTACTTTGGATTAATGCGGATATCAGAAAAATGTAAGCATTTTCGTATTTGAATAAAATAATGCGAATAAGAGAAATGAAGAAAGATAAATGCTAAAAATAGTAACTGAGAGCTATTTACCGAGATCAATACTGAAGGAGTTAAGCGTTCTCTAAAGTGTGGAAGGAATTTGAAGGTTAGTGTTCCATCATATTTGTTCAAATCTAACTAAACATGGTAAACGAAGATAATGGAAATCGTGATTTAAGATGGGGGAATTAAAAATAGAACTTTAATCATTAAAATAACAAAAATTAACAGTACACTTTCAAATATAATACGCATTGGTAAATATTATAAAATAGTTCATTTCAACAATTAGTTTTCATATATCTTTAAATTTTATTAATAAATTTATATTGCTGTGTACTGAATAGGACTGCATTTATCGTGATACAGTTAAAAAGGATACAAACTGAGCAAATTTTTGAGGAACTCCATCATTTGATAATCCGTTTTTATTTAACAAAACTTCATTTAAAATTATATGCTTTGAATTTAGAACCCTTTGCGGAAAATACAAATCTATTTGTATGGAAATAATTAAGAATCCTACTTTTGAATGTATATCATATATTCTTACTGCCTTTCAAGTAAAGCAAAATAACAACTAATTCTCAATTAAAATTTTTGATCAAATGAGCACTTTGCTAATATAGCTCAGAGTAAGTTTATTTTGATTGTACATCATTTAATCACTTCCCTTACAAATTGTTTTTGATAAAAATTGCAAAAAAATCATCATATTTTTTTTAAAATTTTATTATTAAAAAAAGGAAATATGAAACAAAACAAAATAAGTTGATTTGGTTTTAAGTTGAATATTTAATTTTTTACAGGTGAAAAAAAAAACATTTAAATTTAACATAAATTTACTATCCCGAGTTATCTCGGGCAAATGGAAAAAAGTCAAATATTAGTTTTTGTATGATAGTTTTTGAAATAAGAGACAACACAAAGTGATACCTGACATTATGTACACTGGTATCTGGTCTCTGTTCTTACTGGCTTATCTCTGAAATATCTTTTATGGGAACAAGGTCTTAATATGGGTATACAATCGTTTTAAATAAGGCTACATGCAAATGAATCACTTCCACTTTTTTCAATGTTCACCTCTTCATAGTCACTATCTCTAAAATCATCGCTCTTTCGCTACCTTGCATCATCACCAATGTTTTACTTTTTTCAACACAACTATCTTTCTTTATATATGACTAATCTACAAGCCGACGTGTACTATACAATAGAGAAAACAGTGACCATTGCCCCTAAATTAACTGCGAAACCAGCGATCCTTGGCAAACTACCAATCAAAGCTGAATCTTTCCTTCCATTTGGTCAAGGCCAAATAAAACCGTCATAAAACAAATCGTACTGACAAATTCGAGTTTTCTTGGGATAGTAATTAATTGCAATATATACAAACCCGACATAACTCGGGATAATCAGGCAAGCGGTTAAATGTTTGAAATTATTTCTGAAATTGAACAAAGATACATATCTTCACCAAAAATTCAAGTTACAATTTAAAGTTAGTCTTGTATCAACTTTAACTCCTCATGCGTTAGGGATTTTCTTAAATAATTTTTAAAAAAACATTATATTTTAACGAAATAATTGCTTCACATACACTCAAGAGAAAAATCATTATGACCACCCCTACATTTTGCAATGAACTCTCATGGATGACGTGGAAGGCACGTGATCAGTTGCAAGTGGTATTTAACTGCTACTGGCGAGTCTGAAGAATCATTCTTTCACTTACTTCTGTGTGTGACGGGGAAGACTGCGCATCTAAGCGACTTTGATAGCGGGCAGATTGTAATGCCGCGATGGCTCAGAACAAGTATTTCTGAAACTGCACGACTCGTAGATTGTTCGCGATCTACGGTTGTTAGTACATATGCAAAGTGGATGAATGACAGTGAAACCAGCAGTAGACGAAATGGTGCTGGTCGTCCACACGCTTTCAAAGAAAAATGTCGTCGGAGAATGTCTCGCATGGTGAAGCAAAACCGGAGCCAGACAGTGGCTCAGCTGACAGCCCAATGCAATGCAGGGCCAAGTAGAATAGTATCGGAGCACACTTTTCAGCGGACACTGTTGGATATGGGGCTACGCAGCAAACGTACCACTCGTGTGCCTTTGCTGACCAAGTGTCATCGCCAACTGCGCCTGCGCTGGGCCCGGGAACATCACGACTGGTCCATGGATTAGTGTAAGAGAGTTGCCTGGTCAGATGAATCACGGTTCGTCATTCATCACGCCGATGGCCGTGTCAGGATTAGCCGTTTCCAGGGGAACCACTCCCTCAATGTACAGTAGGTCATACACAAGCCGGTGCTGGCGGTATTATGCTTTGGGGGACGTTCTCTTAGGCGTATCTGGGACCCGTGTTTGTGGTAGAGCAGACCATGAATGCTACAGGGTATGTGAACATCATTGCGGAACAGTTGCCATCTGTTTTTCCATCTGGAAATGGAATGTTCCAACAGGACAACGCCCCATGTCACAAGGCTAAAATTGTGTTAGAGTGGTTCCAGAAACATGATGCTGAATTCCAGTTCATGCCCGGGCTGCCTAACTCACCGGATCTCAATCCGATAGAACACATTTGGGATGTCATGGGACGACAGCTCAGAGTTCAAATACCACCAATTTGCGATATCTTGTGTTTGCGTGACCGTTGCTTAAACATCTGGTACAATCTGTCTCCGGCCATCTACCAAAGACTTGTGGCATCCATGCCAAGGCAGGTTAAAGCTGTGTTTCACGCCAAAGGTGGGACAACTCATTATTGACGGCTGGTTATAATGTTTTGGCTCTTGAGTGTAGGTGTATTTTAAGAAGTCATTAATTTTTGTTGGAAAATAACAGTACTAATATTTGTTATATAACGAGTAAATAATAATAGTCAATTGTTATTTGTATTATAAAACGTATATATATATATATATATATATATATATATATATATGCATGTGCGTGCGTGTGTGTAGTGTTTTAATTCAAAATTTAAAAAAAGTTTTTATTCAAGTAAAAGCAATTTTGATTCAGCTAGCAATCGACATGTCTATCGCTGAGATAAAAAGGACACCAAGCGAAGATTTTAATTGAGTACACTGCTTATGTTCTGAACAGTTAAATATTTCTTTTTTGTTCATGTGATCTACTTGAGTGAATGATGGCATATGGAGATTATAAGAAATGTAGAGCTGGAATTAAAAGTGTTATAAGTGGAATATCCGTTCTGAGAATTAATTAGTTGATATAGACTTGATGTTGTTACGGAAAAATAAGTTTCGTGTTTTAAATCTAATTTAATTATCCTTACATCCATCCTCAATTTCAAGAGGGAGTCATTGGGCGAGGGTTTTCTCTCTTATAAAGGTAATCAATGTTCCATGTGTACAAAACATAATACAGAAATACATGTTACACATAGTAATTAAGACTTAAATAATAGGAATAAAAAAAACACGAGTAAAAATAAACGAAATTATTACAACAAACAAAATTATAATAATTTTAAAATATTAACATAGATAAATGAAACTCCTTACACAGAAAATTTAAACTAGCGTTTAAAATTTAATTGACTTCCAGAACAGGAGCTCCACGCTTCCTCCTATATTTTCATAATATTTTATTTGTATTATACAGCCTGCATATAATTCATCCATTTGATGTACATGTTGGGAAATATTTTTATATCCAACAATAACACAATTGAGATAAAAATGCATGACATAACACAAATACTAAGATATTAAATGTGTATTAAAATCTACTCTGACGCCATCGTAGTAAAATCTATCATTGATACATAAAATTTTGTGCGGATGAAATACACTGTGAAAAACATTAAAATGAAGACACTAATAAAATAAAACGATTGATAATATTAAAATGGTTTATAAAACTTATACACTACGCAAAACACCAAAAAAATATTCTATTTTAAAAGTGGTATAAGAGCTATTTCATTATATTTGAGTCGAAAAGTGGACTTATTTATAGTATTCAACAATAAATAAACCATCGTGAGTATAAAATTCACAATATTCTTCTTTACTTATAAATATCCCATAAATAAATTTGAATATCACCCTAACTTCTTACGCATTTATTCATTCCATAGACGCACACACATATTCTTCTTCTTCTCGTACATCTCACATTCACTACTACAAATTGAATTACACAATTTCTTTTTAAACACATCTCTCTGAGAAATCTGCGTGGTTAAATCACTAATGCTCAGAGATGACAATACGAAAACAATATAAGAGGTGTACAAATAAAACTAAACAAGTTTGTCTTTTTAATACTTCAAGGCATATACAGAAATCAGAATGATTGTATTCTCTCTACAAGTTCCAAGAATAAGCTTCAAGTTGTTAAAGTAATTTAAGTTTGGGCAAATAAGATTTCCAGAATTATTGAACCCTGATATGTTGCCATCATATAAATACCCACAATTGATTATAGGATCGAAGACAGCTAATAAGTATGTTGAAGCTTTTATTTTTCGATGACGTAATATTGCTAGATAATATGCTTAAATTATATCAATGTAAATGTGTGTTATTTATTTTGTAAGAAAGCATTTTGGTTTACTTCATTTCATAGTAAATATTTTTTTAAAATCTTTTATTTTCGATATGTTTGTGCTCCCCTTGTAACGTTATCACGCCTCCCCAAGGGTGCTCGCCCCACAGTTTGAGAAACGCTGGACTAGGTGCTTGTTAGAAACAAATGAATAAATAATTAATTTTCGAAATCTATTCAAATTGCTTTAACTTTTAAAAACATTTATTTATTTATATTCATCATAGAAAATTTCTGAGAATTACACACTAATAAAAAGAAAATTAGTGATAAAAGAATTCAGACAATATGAAAAAACAAGTAAATGTACATAAACTGCTAATTTAATGATCTCGTAAGAAATATTAATCCTATAAAATTAAAACATTTTCACCTGCAAAAGTGAAACATAAACATATCTCATCTAATAGTATATTTAAACAGTTTAAGATTTCTCTCACATAAATACAAATCCTTGCCAAATTATTGAAGTGATGAAAAATCCATTTAAAAGCATTTATTTGGAAAACTAAAGCAAACGTGCTCAAAATTATTTAAACGTATTATTTATTAAGTTTCATAATAAGATAACGCATTTCATCATTGTGCTCCTGAAAATAATCAATTTTCAAAAGCTCTCGTGCGTGTAAATTTCATTTTATTCTACTGGGAAATATTTTTAAAAGTTTAAAAGCAACTGTTATAACAGAAATGACTTTTACTGGAAAAATAAAAATTATGGCTTTTCAAATAAATATTTTTCTTTCCAAATATTACAATAACACTTAATTAAATATTTTGATATTTTTTTTCAATCTATAATCCGTTTCCTGTGAAATTGTAATTACATTTTTAAGAGAAAAATTAAACTTGTAAATTTATTATTTGTGAAATCTTAATGAAAGTAAATATTAGCATTGTGGGAAAAGTAAAATATGATTTGAAACAGTTTTTTTTTTCTTTTTCGAAAAATAAATGAATTAAAAGAACTAAAAATTCAAATTTAAAAATTAAATAATTTTTATATTTTTACAGAAATGTTTAGCTTATAAAGTACCTTATGAATATTAATAATTTAACTCATATCATAAAAATGAATTTATTTGTATTTCAATTAGATATATAGAAATCGGAAGTAAGAATACATTAACATGTAATTTAAATATATTACTTGTTTTTAGAAGTAAATATTTCATAATAAATAAGGATTAAGTTTAACCCTTTCCAGGCTCATTTTATTTCTGGAATATGGATAAAAAAATGTTTATTTTTTATGCATATCTTCAAACATGCATATCTTTCATCATTTTCAATGAATATTTCCTAAAACGTAATGCAGAAAAATCTAGTTAAATATAGGAATAATTTATCGGTAAAGTTGAGACTTTTTCTGTATGGCAGAAAACATAAAAATTTGAGTCAGCCCACACTAACTATAAATATAAAGTTTAGAATACCTATTTTTTACCTCCAGTTACAATTTTTTTTGTGGATATTTTGCATTTACATAAATGATTATAAAGGTAATATTTAGAATTTTATCGTGACTACTAAATTCGAAAACACGGCACAGCTCATAACCCAATATTGCAATCTGGCGTATTGGGTTAGAAAAGAAACAAGTAGAGAATCTTGCTTATTTTCTTAACTTCTTCCCTTATTTTCTCTTTTTGAACAGCAAATGATATACTGTCATGTTGGATCAGCTTTCTTCTCTATTGGGGGAATGTATTTAACAAAGGGTATTTCAGACAAACTTGAAGAAGAAGGGAGTGCTCAACAGAAGGACGTCATCTTTATGCATAAAAGTCTACCTTTTCAATCATTCTAAACCATAATAAGCACATGTGAAATAATTCGTTAAAGACCGATGGCACAGAGTAAATTTTCACAGTGTCTGAGCAACACTCGGGAAGAGTCAGGATGCTGTATATTGCTTGTCCGAGCTCAGCTCGAAAAAAACCGGGAAGGGGTTAATACAACTTCCCAAAAGCAATTTTGCGGTTAATTATTGTTAATTCGCGTGTGAATATTAACGTCGCACTGATTAGCAACACGAGGGCTTTTGGCGACGGTCCGCGTAATTTTGAACCATGGCCAAGTGACGCGGAAGACACCGGAGTTGTGGCACCGACTCTCCTAACTACCACACCAACGGGAGGACGTTTGGGCTCTCGACAGATTTAACTTACATCGCTTCCCTACACAGCGGGTCTTTAGTGGTACTAGGATCGAGCTCATGACACGCTAGCCATGATCCGATGCCTAGACCACTCGGCCACCGCGGCCGCATTAATTCGCGAAATGTGTTTTATTTCTAGTAGTTATCAAGAACTAAATTCAAATAGAATTAAAATCTATAATAACATTCCTGTATATAATTAAAATTTTAAATCATCCATATTTTTAATAAGATATCTTAAATTTTTAAAAAAAGAATTAAAATAAAATGTTATTAAAAACAAAATTTTAATTATGAAAACTTTAGAAACACTCACAAAGCTATCACCAAAAATTTATACAGAACCAAATGAATAAATTCACATCAAATGTATTTCCTGCTGATTGCTTTTCATTTTTATTCCTCTTATGAGCATGAAAAAGTGTTAAGCATTCGGCTATGACCAATGGGAACTTGACAAAAGAGAAACAAATCAAGAATGGAATAATTCAATGAAGAAATTTAGGTAAAAGTATAATTCATAATTCTAACGAAATGTTCAGATAATTAAAATTCTTAAACAAACAGCCTTCTATTTTTCCGGTATGCTTTCAAAAAATAGACTGTAATATAATGCAAGGATTTACAAACATAGAATGGGGCACTGTAACAATGCACAGTCATTTCTACTCATACTAAGGCAATTATTCAACCTACAGATAGTATTTCATGGCAATATAGCGTATAATGCGTAGTTAAAATAATATATAAATTGTGTGCGTGCGCGTGCGTGTGTGTGCGTGTGTGCGCGTGCGCGTGCGTGTGTGTCTGTGTGTAAATAAATTTTTATTTAAGCTGGCTTTAACTAAACACATTTGATACACAATTTACGAAGTTGGGATTCATTAAAATCATTTTCTAGAGGCTGGATGCAACTTGAAAATGAATCGTGATTAACGAAATATATCCATTCAAAAAATAAAATATGTCTTTTACTTTTTCGATTCTCAGCTGTTTGAAGCGACGTTATTTACTGTAATCGTTCTAGACTGAAGTTCTCGACTAACTTTTCGAAAAATATAAATGAATTTAAGAAAAGGAGATGGTTTGGAGATGGAAAAGAAAAATGATCTTTCGAATAATGCATTTCCAGTCTTACACACATCTTTGTCCCAAAGAATGATGGATAATGCGTTGCTGCGCCTCTTCAAATTCATTTTTGGTCTTTAGAGAACAGTATTCTTTGTTTATGTTTCCCTGTTGTAGAGACGACTAGATCAAAGGAATTAAAAGCGTGCTATTGTATAGAAATTAAATAACACGTAACTTTTTTTAATATTAGATATTTTAATACCTACAATACACTATTTTGCTATATTTTCAGAAAAATTGTACCTAATGTTCAGTAAAGAAGATCATATGAAATATAATTTATGTATATAACTTAATCTTATATTCAATTACTTTCAAATTCTCAAAAAAATAAAACCTAAACTAAGTTTAAATATAAAATATTTATAGCGGTATTTTTATGCCTATTAAATTACATTTGTCACAAAATTATCCTTATGATTTAAAATCTATTAAAAACCTTTTAGCCGCAAGATTTCTCTCAAAGACTAAAAACAACATAATCTAATCTATATACATATGTCAGCTGTGAAGCACACCCCTTAAGGGACATGGGCCCTTTGAAAAGTCGAAAATAAAAGATTATCTATAAAAATTATTAATTTATTGAAAATTGTAAAAGAAAATACACTCTGCTACAATATACATATAAATGTTACAGCACCTTCAGTGGCGTACACAAAGGGTACACAAGGGTCCGGAATTTCACATAGCACTTGATTTCTTTTGTAATTGATTATAATTCTCTGTGTATAGTACGTAAAATTTAATTCAGTATTTTTATTTGAAAATAAATTTTATTAATTCATTTTAATTATTTATTCAATAATTTATTTTTTGCTGTTTTTTTCCCGATAATCGAAAAAATCAAAAGAACATGTTGGGCGGCGCATTGGAGATATGATACGAGAATGGTGAACTTTCGACCTGGAAAAATTCCTGTGTGTGCCAATAGCACTGCACAATGCATTTGATAAATAATTAACCAATACTAAGTTAAGGACAGGTTGAATAATTACTAGTGACTTTTATATGGGCTTGTTACATACAAATTTAATACTTATCTTGATAATTTGTGCGGATTATAATTGAAGTCGTACTGCAGCTTTAGCGCCAGAGTATATTATTATTGCACGGAGGGGGCGTGATGAAAATTATGATTGAAATTTGGGACTTAGACTTTGAAAGTTTGAGAAGCATTGCTATACGCCACTCATACTAATATCACTAGGTCATAATACCATTAATACAGTCTCAAGATGACCGAATTTATAGCGATGATGCTCCCAACAATGGCATTTCAAACTAATCGGATTGGATCGATTAAATGCTGATGCCAGACTCTTAGGTGAGGACTGATATTGATGAAAGAGAATCATGTCTCGTTCGAAAACTTGATCCTGCGTTGTTCCATCATGGTACGAAAGTTTTTGAAAACGAAACTTTTTTCGCTATTGGTAAATGACAGCCTCCTTAATGGTCATCATGAAAACAAACTAGTGGATATATTTGCCCATCAGTAGGGAAATATATATCCTGGGCCTTTTTTGTGTACCAATATATCAATGAAAGGAGACAGAGGGGTTTTCACTAATCCCCTTTCGCCATTTTTCAACATACTTCAGTCCATACGTGGGTTCTCGTGGCTACATTCGTAACCTTTCGACCGAGAACACTGTTTTTTCTAGCCATTCTAAGCAAAGCTAGCGCTTCATGGACACAAGTAGACATTTCCACAGTGAAACCTACCTGTTCTTTTGAGTTTGATCATGCAATTCCTCGGAAACTCTTTGATCTGTTAAAGTGTCTTTGTTGACAATGAACTGCATTTCTCTTCTATTGCACGCTTCCTATATGAAACTAGATATCTCCATTAAGTTATTTTCTTCTCCAACATACTCGGATCAGAATGATTACTGGATAAATTGTTAGTTCTTTCCCTTGTACTATGCTTAGTAAGTGTATAACAGCTGTATATTCTGAATTATTAGCATAACTAAATTAATAGTGTATAACCTGTGATTTATCTTTTCTTCTTGCTGAATTTTCTTAGTTTTGAATTAATACTCTCCTATAGTGTATATGATGACGTTTTCTATTACTTACCTCATTTATAAGATGGTTTCATTGAAATAAATATAAAATTATCTTCAAATGATCAACATTCTTATAAAAATCCGTGAAATTTTTCAATGCACTTTAATTGATATAACATGATCCATAAATAAAAAAGCATATTCATGAAATTTACTAGTCCTAACGCTATCTTGTCACACTAATATCCATGCCTTTCAAATCTGTTGACTCAATTTAAAATTCTATCCAAGGGAATTTTGATAATAAGATAAAAATAAAAAAGTATTCGCGCGAGATGAGAATTCATTTAGTCAATAAGACCAGGCACTCTCTTGTTATGTAATTCGCGTCTAAACATGTGTATTTTTATCAGTAAATTTTTCTAGATACTAGTTGTAGGCGCGTCAAGATAAATATCCGTAAATAGATATTGCTCTTTAATTTTTCCACTTCAATATATATTCTTCTGGGGCAATTAATATCAGAATATTGATTTTTGAAAAGATGTATTGCAATGGACGAAAAAATAAAAATAAATATTTAAATAAATAAAATCGATGACATTTTTCTTTTATTTTTCCCCTAATGGCTCATTACCATGAAATGCAAAATAAACTTTATAGCCATATTTAATTAGCTTAAAACCGCTAGCTACAATTTAATAAAGTGAGGCTGTCCATTTATTATAATTAAATCCTTTCTGTGGTCATCTTGTTAAAATAAATTAATTAGGATATGGCGTGCTTATCCCCACTTACTGAGTGTTATTAAATAAGTAAAAGCACTGTTAGCGAATATAATGACTTTTTTTCTGCTTGGCACTTCAAAAAAAACATTTTTTTGGGGGGGAAATAAAAAAAAATGGAATATTTAAAAAGCTGACAAACATTTTAAGAAGTAAGAAATGTGCGGTAATTATTTTGTTAGCATAATTTGAAAATTTAATAAGATTAATTTTTGAAGATGCTTTTTTTCAGAAGGATTAAAAAAAGTGCGTGGTGCACTTTAAATGTGTATGACTTAAAGTTTTTGCATTTAACAATAATATTTCACTATTGCATTTCGTTCAGTTCTACATTAATAAAATATTCATGCTGTAACCATTTTATACACTAGTAAATCTTTGCTAACAGTTTTAATGTTCAAACACATTAAAATTACCAGCTTGTTTAAATTCATTTTGCAGGGAGAATGGGCCTCCTACAAGTAGCTCGTATCACCAAACTAAAGAAGAAGAGTAATTGCTGTAAGACAGCTTTTGCCATACTGTGAGGCGAGAGAGAGTAAATAGGAGTTACTCTTATTTTTACTCCTCCTCTGGAGTTTTAATTCCAGAGGAGGAGTAAAAATCCTTCTTGGGGGTGCAAGCATATCAAAAAGTCAGAAATAAAAAAAATATTTTTTAAAAAAACTAATTTAATGAAAGGAAGCAAACAATGCATATTTTGAACTTTAAAAAGTAATGCCATACTTAACTTTTACTTAAAATATTTATTACTTAAAAGTAAAAATACAAAATGTAATACTTATATGTATATATATTGATAGTTTGTACGGTTTACAATTTTCATATTGTAGCTTTAACGTTAAAGTATATTATTATTGTTTTCATTGTATTGCCATTGTAAGGGGGGGGCGAAGAAAATTAGGATAGAAAATTGGGTCCCCGATATTGCAAGTCTCAAAACTACTGTAGCAAGAATATTAATATTTTCTGAATTATTCAACATAGTTAAATCAAATTAATTTCCCAGTTATATATTTCCGCATCACATTAATTTACCTCCTTTCAAAGCATAATCATAGTCTTTACACTGCGTGAAGCATTTTTTCCCTAATATTTTATGTGCAGTTTTTAATAAAATTCATACTTAAGGTATCCGACTATCCTAAAATTGTGAATTTTGCCAAAACTGACAAAAGGTTTTATGATTTTATTTTTTAGGACATCTTATTAGCTTTATAAAAATACAAAGTTTATCATTTTCCGTTTGTTAGAACTAAAACTGCAAGTAATTTAGCAAGCGCAGATGCCATTACTTAAAGCAAAATATGCTATACTTTAAGACGCGTTTTACTCGAAATGTGTTTTTTTGAAAATGCTCAAACGGGGACAGCAATTGCTCAAAAAGATTTAAAAATAATAAACTGAAATTGTTGGGCATGTTCTGTACAATAGTAGAAGTGTTTTAACCTTCATATTTATTAATCACCACTTTATTACAAAATTTACCGTTCCTAATGTGAATATAATCACTGTTTTTAAAGCTATTTCATGTAACAACTAAGATAAAGTGCTCTAGTTTTTGTAAAACTTAAAATATCCCTTACCCTTAAGATCACTTCAAAATAGAATAACATAGCAACACATCAGAATTGAATAATTGAAAAATTTGTTTATAAACTTTTGGTACAGAATGAGCCGCGTTTATGTTACTTTTTGTCACTTTTTACCCATTTTTTTCCCTCTTAGTAATAATAGTATCTTTTTCTCTTCTTAATTTTAACATATGTTTCATAAAATGTCTAAACAAATCTAAAAACAACAAAAAAATCCCCATATCTATATTTTAAAAAATAAAGTTGCAGCAACCAGTCGGATACCTTATAGTGAGTGAGTAAATATAAACGTCGCACTGTTTAGCTGCACGAGGGCTTTTGGTGACGGACCTCGTAATTTTAAACAATGATCAAGTGACGTGGATGACACCTGAGCAGGCACCCCATTATCCAGATGTAACGTGCATCGCTCCCCTACACGACGGATCTTTAGTGGTACTGGGTTTGACATCATGATATGCCTGCCATGATCCGATACCTTGACCACTTGGCCACCGAGGCCGCATTCATACTTAAAAAAAAAAAGAGAGGTAAAAATTTCTTCATACTTCAGCACATCATTTCTGTTAAATTTTGTTCAATATAACCATACATGTTATTGTTTATAGAATAAATTTTATAAAGATACGAATTTTTTTACCGTATTTACTCGAAAATTAGCCGGCCTTTTTTTTTCTAGTGTTAATGCTACTGAAAACCAGGAGCGTCTTAGAATCGAAGGAAAAACATTTTTTTCGATGGAAGAAATTGAATTCCCACACCTTTCAAAGAGAAAAAAAGTAGCCGAAGGAAAAATGTATGGCAACTTGTATCGATGGTATCCTATTGCACAGTATTCAGACTAATTTAAACAACGTTTTCTGCCCTTTTTTGGAAAAATTTTTGTAGACGCGCGCGTGCTTTCTTAAGACCATCTAAATATATCAAACATATCGGTAATAGCAGCAAGATTTCACTATGATGCAAGTATGAAAAGGGAGGTAATTTTATATGCAGAAAAAAAAAAGAAAACACGGTAACGGCCGCAGAAAAACTGGACTGACACGGATGTAGCAAATATATGTCGATGGCGTACGCAAAATTATATAACTTTTGCTTGTAAATAGTCAACGGTTTTTTAAAAATTCTTTCACGTTCTTCTATAATGCAATCTTTTTTTTAAAAAAAAATGTAACATTACAAATCCATTGAACTGCAAAGAACATAACATCGTATGGGAAATGGCGACTCCCGCCGCCGCTGTGAGTCGGGCACCAATTCCAAGGTCAGCTTTCCCAATAATAGTGACCAATCATTTTTGAAACATGGTACATAATTTTAGAGTAATCACAGATTCCTGTGGGTATTTTTAATATAGATAACATAAATTAATTGTTAAATTCTGATTATTTATTACTATTTTTTAAAAAATTTTAACAATCGGATATCAATGGACCTTTTACACAATTTATTTTAAATTTTTCTTCAAAAGGGGGTAGATAATTGGGGTGTCATCTTAAAATCACTGACAAAATTTTTTCATAAAAATATTTAGAGTTTGGAATGCGGCTTGAATTTGAGTAAATACGATATATTAAATTTTGTTTCTGGTAAACACGAGTGTTTAAAATTAGTCATCATTGAGAGGCAAGATGTAAAGTATGGATATATACAAACATAGATATGAGATAAAAGGTTTAATAAATAATTGCAGAAACTAGTTCTGGAATACCAAAGAAACTGAAAAAAAGAATATTTTAAAAACTGACACCTTCTCTAGCCGAGCTTTTAGGAAATTTAAGCAGAATCTCTCCCTCCAAAAAGAGAACATTAACATTATGGAAACCGGAATCAGCTCCATGACACAACACCCCCTAAATGTTCCACTAACAATCGCAATTACTGTTGTTGGTTTGTGATTCGGAAGTTCTCTGTCATTATATTTATCTTTCCTCCCCTTAACTAAAGAAAGCATAATGCAAATATTTGATGCTTTATTGTTAGGCAGGTTACTCACTCGGCAGATTTTTCCGTTGCTGAGAATTTATTTTCACCGCTCAGAGAAATCTCGATGTTTACGCACAGGACGGAAAAATTTCCGTCGCCCACATACAAATAAGCTGATATACACAGTTTAGTTTCATTTTAACTTTGTTAACACTAAAGAGACTTTGTTACACTATACTATTTCCTCTATATAAGTGTAATTTTAACAAACATATACATATGTATTTGTTAAAAAAAACTCATGTTCTACGCTTTTCCTGTACCTAGTTAAGTTTTACAAGTGCCGAAAAAATAATATTTTTATTTTCAGCACACTTAACATGAAAAAGAATTAGCTTAACATGTAACCATGGATCAATTTTATAAAGAAAATAAGAAATATATTTTTGAGAAATATTCATCTTTAAATAACTAAAAACCTAAGAATAAAATGTACTTCACTGCTATCTTCAACAATTGTAGGATACCCTGAAGTGAACGCACAGAACATTCACAAACAGTAAAATGTTACAGTTTTCATGAAAATTTGAACTTTCATATGAACTTTATAACTCATACATCTGTACAGAAAGTAGTTTTCTAAGATTTCAAAATATTCCATGAGTAATTTCTTTTTCTTAACCTGTGAGGAGATGGCTCATTTTACTTAACAGTATAGGAGAAAAACGTAGATACATTTATTGACAAAAAAAAAAAAAAAGGTACAACCCGGATGAAAATTATTAATATGATAAAATATGATGTTCCTTATACGTCAATGTTGTCATAAAATATTATTAATTTTGAAGTTATTTTATATCAGAAAAATGTTCCGGATTCGAGTCTTATTCTTTAACATTACGGGAAATCAGTCTTATTGTATTATTAATTGAAATCAGATCATTAATCGACAGTTCAAATAAAAAATTTATATCTCAAGTTTGTTTTGAAACAAATATATAGGAATGTGATTCAAGAAATGTCTAAAGCAGTGTTTCTCAAACTGTGGGGCGCGGCTACCTAGGGGGTCGTGATAAACCTACTAGGGGGGCACGAGCATATCGAAAAGTCAAAATAACGATTTAAGAAATTAAAAATTTACTAAAAGGAAGTTAAACAAAATATACATTCGGACATAAAAAGTAAAATATACATTTACACTGATATAATATACTTATAAATGCATAAATACCGCACACTGTATTGGATAATTAATCTCATAATACTAAGTTGTTTAATAATTAGTAGTGATTCACATAGGCTTGTTATAGACGAAATTCTTTACTTATCTTGATAATTTGTACGGTTATGATGGAAATTGCATTATAGCTTAAGCGCATTTTTATTGCATTCAATTCATCGTTATTGTGTGAAGAGGCGCGATGAAAATTATGATTGAACATTGGGTCGCAAACAGAAAAGTTTGAGAAGTACTGGTCCAAAGGGTATTAAAAGGGAAAGTTTGCCATCCTAAAAATGGTTCATATATACAAGCAATACTAAATAATAATTTCTGAATTAAAACTTTTATTTTCTTAGGTTTGGTCTTGGTAGTATATTGGGCATTTGACAAAAGTTCATTTTAATGTACAAACAGTTATGCATAACTTTTCTTTTTTCATTTATTAAATATGGTTTCGAAAAACCACGCAAAAATCATACGGTTTGTATAGTAAAGAAAAACAAAGCATTTTATAATATCCGAAAAGAGTAAAATTAATTTTTTTTCAACTCGAAGAATAACGTAATAAGTTGACAAAAACTCAACTATAGAATTTTTTATACATGTTTTAGATAAAGCAATTATAAATATTAAAACATTTAATATTTTGTGCATAGCTGTTATACATTTAACAACACATTTATCTTACAACAGAAATAGTAAATCCATCCATAGTTCAATCAAAATTTAAAAGAAAGTTAGAAACGAAATTACATTTATTACTTTAAAAAAAAACCCTGCATTTAAAAAATACTTTAAAAAATGTTAATTATTTGTCGCATCTAGTAGACTACAATAGCATATTCATTAGATCCATGTGCTTGAATCTAATTTAGATATCTGAGTCTTAGGGGTGTTTATTTTCGATATATTTTGCAGTAGCGATTTTTAACATAAAATCTGACTTTTCTGCATTTTTAAAATTAACTCTTGGTGGGCTTGCCAAATAATTTCATTTATATTTTTATCCTATGGAACTCTCTGAAAAGTGGAACGGATTCGAATGACGAAGCTTTTGAAAGCAAATCTATCAACCTTTGGTGCCCACTAAATCGCAAGCTATTACACGGAATGAGTCATTACTAAGAGGAACTG